>JAADXI010000331.1:0-25562 GCA_023337615.1 Pythium brachiatum | reverse complement strand
TATCGTGAAGCAGACAATGCTATAACGTAATAGTGAGTGGGATGGTCTTCCAAAGTCTCGTTCTATTGGTCATAAATACCAGTTTAAGCCCTAGTCCTTTCATCCGCTCCGTTCTCTGAAAAAGATCGTGGCAACGGTTGGCCAAAGGACGCGATGTCATTCTCGCGAGGTGACAAAACAGAACTCGATTTTGCGCGAGAGTGCTGGTCTGTATTGCTGTTTCGATAGGAACCCTTGCATCGGTTCGTATCGATACACCCCACATGGCTTCGGTATGTTGACCTGACACCCTGTCATTTGGTTTCGCTCGATGCCACCGACTCCGGTGGAGTCGGTCCAAGTTGTTTCCTTCGCTTCCCGACGACGTCGTGCACCGAGGTGCATCTCTTTCGCACCTGGCCGCACAGTCACGCAGAGGTCAGCTTCGTGTCTTTGGCGTCCTCCACTCCTCCGCAAGAAGTGACCATGATCATGCAGCGGACCGCCATGGTGGAGGCTGGCGGATGAATTGGTGTTTTGGCTTCAACCGTCCAGGTGGTGGCGTAGAGTGTTTGGTCTAACCACCTGCATGCGACACTCGAGACGATACAGGGCGAACAACTTTGCGTCAGTCACCTTGACGCGAGCCTTGGTGCCTTGCCTTGTTTCCTCGCCACCAACACACCCAGACTTTCACACGCATGTTCATCGCCGTCGCACAACCAGCGTCTCCTCACACAGAAGACATGGTTGTGCTGGATGGACTTCCGCAGCCTTCTTCATCTCTCCACTGGCGGGACACTCCGCCAATGGTGGAGTGCACGTGCTGCACTCTTCGGGGCACAACCGTTTGACACCTGCCGTCGTCGGTGGCAGCAGTCTCCTGTGTCACGAAACTGGGTAATTTACTTCGCCTACCGTTACAACCAGACGACATGGGCCAGGCGGCCGTGGCCCACAACCCTCCCCTCATACTTTCTCCCAGTCATTTCCCACCCGCCGGGGCCAATCAGTCACCACATGGCTACTCTTCGTATATTACGGATCGCCGTGTTTCTTTCCTGCCCTATCTTTCGTCCCGTGTCCGCTCCGCTCCAGTCCGCTCGTCCGCCACCGCGACTCTGGATTCCCTCGGCCTCGCAGACCCTGGACTTCCGGACGCTGGACCGTCATCCATCCCTGCCACTTCGTATTTTGGTCCAAGTCTCCGGAATCCAGCAGCTCCTCCATTCAGTAGAGCTCCTCGCTTCTTCCTCCTCGACCAGTATGTGCAAGGCCCCGACGTCTCCGTCCAAGCCTGCGGCTGCGGCAGGCGAGAACCCCATGGTCGTGCCCGGCGGCAAGCCCACGTTCACGCCGGCGTACGAGCCGCAGACCGAGTTCCACTGGGTGGGCAGCGACGAGCCCCACGCCACGCGCCGCAAGCTCATCATGGCCAAGTACCCGCAGATCAAGGAGCTGTTCGGCCACGACTGGCGCACCAAGTACGTGGTCGCGTGCGTGGTGGCGCTGCAGACCTACTGCGCGTCCCAGGCACAGTTTCTGAGCTGGCCGGCGCTGCTGGCGCTCGCGTACTTCGTGGGCGGCACTTCCAACCACGCCATGATGCTCGCGATGCACGAGCTGTCCCACAACCTGGGCTTCAAGCGCATGCTGCCCAACCGCATCTGCGGCATCTTCGCCAACCTGCCCATCGGCGTTCCCTCCTCAGTGTCCTTCAAGCGCTACCACATGGAGCACCACCGGTACCAGGGCGAGGACGGCGTGGACGTGGACCTTCCGACGCCGCTTGAAGGCAAGATCTTCAACAACACCATCGCCAAGTTCCTCTTCGTGGTGTTCCAGGTGTTCTTCTACGCGCTGCGTCCGACGCTCGTCAACCCCAAGAAGCCGGGCATGTGGGAGCTGTACAACTGGCTTGCCTGCATCGCCTACAACACGCTCATCTACACGACCTGCGGTCCGTGGGGGTTGTTCTACCTGCTCTTCGGCACGCTGCTGGGCTCGGGGCTGCACCCAGTGGCCGGCCACTTTATCGCTGAGCACTACGTGTTCATTTTGGGCTACGAGACCTACTCGTACTACGGCATCCTCAACTGGCTCACGTTCAACGTGGGCTACCACAACGAGCACCACGACTTCCCGTTCGTGCCCGGATCGCGTCTCCACAAGGTGCGCGCGATCGCCCCCGAGTTCTACGAGAACCTGCCGCAGCACAAGTCGTGGACGTGGGTGCTGGTGGAGTACATCTTCAACCCCAACATCGGCGCGTTCTCGCGCGTCAAGCGCAACACGCTGGACGCCGCGCAGAAGGACAAGATGAAGGCCGAATAGAAGTCATCGGTCTCACTGACTGAGACATGGACGACGTTACACGCAAGTAATCCAGTTCAGTATCCCATGCATTCACTTTATTCCTCATTGTGTGAATGAATACAAGTCGATTGGTATTGTTGGTTTCTCTCCATACACAAGCACAGAAATGAAAAAAAAAGCGAACGGATCTGCTCGATTAACGACGGTCTCACTCAGGAACGCGTGGCGGTCTGTCTCAGAGGCCACTGGCGACTGATGCTGCCCTCGAACACCGCCGCGTGGCCACTGTGCGGCCGTACGAAGCCACGACATCTTCTCTTCCCTTCGTTCCCCTGATCAGGCCCTCAGGCCACGCGCCTACCGAACCTAGCGGACCTTGGGTGCGTTCGGGTTGCCCAGCGTGAACAGCCGCGGCGCGATCGACATGGACATGAGCTCCTGGAACAGCAGCTTACACGCGTACGGGATGTGCACCTGCGAGATCTGCGTCTTGTTGCGGCACGTGCGGCACTCAAACGTCATCTTCCGCAGGTTGGCGATCGCGATGATGCCGCAGATATCGCACACGTGCACGCGGTACGCGTCCGAGTTCGCGAACAAACGGTCCATGAGGAAGTTGGCCGAGCCGTGGGAGATCAGACAGTCGCGCTCCATCTCACCCATTCGCAGACCACCTTCGCGGGCACGACCTTCCATGGGCTGGCGCGTGAGCATCGTCACGGGGCCACGCGAACGCGAGTGGATCTTGTCGTCGACCATGTGCTTGAGACGCTGGTAGAACGTCGGCCCGATGAAGATCTGCGCCGTGAGACGGCGGCCCGTGTGGCCGCTGTACAGCACTTCGTTGCCGTGGCGCTGGTAGCCCAGATTGTGCAGCGTGTCAGCGATGGCCTGCACCGTCACGTCCGTGAACGGCGTCGCGTCGCCTTCGTCACCCGTCTGCGACGACACCTTACCGAGCAGACACTCGACCAAGTGGCCGACTGTCATACGCGATGGAATGGCGTGTGGGTTCACGATGATGTCGGGCGTGATGCCTTCGCACGTGAACGGCATGTCTTCCTGGCGGTACGTCATACCAATGGTACCCTTCTGTCCGTGACGCGACGCGAACTTGTCACCGATCTGTGGGATACGGATGTTGCGGAACCGCACCTTGGTGAACTTGAAGCCGTCGGCGTTCGTCGTGAGCATCACGCTGTCGATGATGCCGTTCTCGTGCGAGCGCAGCGACGTACTGGCGTCGCGCTTCATGAAGCGCTGCTCCAGCGACGAGTCCTCCGCCACGGGCAGCGGCGACGTCTTGCCGATGATGATATCGTTACCACTCACACGCGTACCGGGCGCGACGAGACCGTCGGCGTCCAGCTTGTGGTAGCTGCCGTGGCGCAGCCCCACGCAGTTGTCACGCATCGGCTTCTCAAACTCCTCACACGCGCCGCTGCCGACGCCGCCGCTGGGGCTCTTGTTACGCTCCTGGTCGACGTAGCAGCGGTAGAACGTGGAGCGGAAGAAGCCTCGGTCGATGGCGCTCTGGTTCATGATCAACGAATCTTCCTGGTTGTAGCCTGTGTACGTGGCAATGCCGACGATCGCGTTGATACCCGACGGCAGCTCACGGAAGTGCAAGTACTCCATGGCACGCGTCGTCACGAGCGGCTTCTGTGGGTAGTTGAGCACGTTGGCCATGGTGTCCATACGCGCACGGAAGTTGGACGAGTAGATCCCCATGGCCTGCTTGCCCATGGCCGACTGGTACGTGTTACGCGGCGACTGGTTGTGGTCCGGGAACGGAATGATACTGGCACAGATACCCAGGATCATGGACGGATGGATTTCGCAGTGCGTGTACGGGTTCACGCCCGTGCCCACATCCTTGGGCTCCATGGCGATCATACACACCTCCTCTTCTTCCGTGTCGATGAGCTCCACCACACCGTCCGTGAGCAGGTTGTGCCATCGGTAGTTGGTGATCTTGTGGTTCTGGAGCTTGACCACTTGGTCCTTCTGCAGCAGAAGCTGGTTCTCTTCCACGATGAACAGCGGACGACACACGCGACCGGCATCGGTATAAATACGGAGCTCCTTGTTCATGAGATCGCGGATCACCGACACTTCAGCATCAATGTCGACACAGCGACGCAGCGAGCGCAGCGTACGCACGAGCTCGTTCGGCTCGCGATGGACGCCGACCCAGTTGCCGTTCACAAAGATCTTGGTCGAGTGCGGAATGATCTGCGGCTTGATCTCCTCCAGGTTTTCCGTGGCCCACTCCTCCAGGAACTCGAGGATCGGCGCCTGTGGTGAGCCGACCGAAATGTACGCCATCAGCGCCAAGTTCTTCACGAGACCGACGGCCTGGCCCTCGGGCGTCTCGGCCGGACAGATCATGCCCCAGTGCGTGTTGTGCAGCTGACGCGGCTGCGCCTGCTTACCTTCACGGCCCAGCGGCGTGTTGAGACGACGCAAGTGCGACAGCGACGACGCGTACGTGAGACGGTTGAGCACCTGCGAGACACCGGCCTTGGACGCCGTCTTCTGCATGCCCCAGTTGCCCGTAGCCAGCGAGTAGCGCAAGCCGTTGGTGATCGTGCGCGAGCGAATGGCCAGCGTGAGGTTGAAGTCCTTGCCGTTGTCCACGCACTTCTGCAGGAACGACTTGACGTCCTTCGTGAGCTTCTTGAACAGCACACGGAACAGACCGCCGAGCAGCGGACCGGCAAGATCGAGACGCTTGTTACCGTAGTGGTCACGGTCGTCTTCGCCAATGCGGCCCAGCGAGCACATGAGCAGCTTGTGGACCACATAGCCGAGAAAGTACGCCTTCTTGGTCTCGTTGTGGTCTTCCACGCCGACGTGCGGCAGCATTTCCTTCTGCAAAATCTCCTGAGCGTACCGGATACGGTCGGCCTTGCTCACGTTGATGGCGCTGCCTCGTCGACCGATGAAATCCAGCGCGACTTCCTGCTCCTGGATCACAAACGCCTCTTCCAGCGATGGTTTGAAGCGCTCCATGAGCTCGGCGTCGCTAAAGTCGTAACAGATATGTTCGAGGATCTCACGGTCGGCCACAAAGCCCAGTGCACGGAAGATGATCACCACAGGGATATCCTGGCGGATGTACGGGATCACAGCGCGGATCTGGTTGCCCGTGATGGCGCTCTTGCCGCCGCTGCGCTGGTACATCTGCACGTACATGGTGGACGTGGGGCGCACGCCGTGCTCCACATGGGAGCGCGTCTCGCAGACCCAACTGTACTTGGACGTGCCTGACTTTCGGAAGCAGTACACGTGGTTGTTGCTCATGCGTTCCTGCGCGATCAGCACCTTCTCGCTGCCGTTGATCACAAAGTAGCCGCCCTGGTCGTACACGCACTCGTTCAGCTCCGTCAATTCCTTGTCCGTCTTGTTGGTGAGCACGCAGTACTGCGAGCGCAGCATGATCGGCACCATGCCGATGAACTCCTTAGGCGTCTCCACCTGGTCGAACGGCTCCATCTCGTCCAGATTCGCTGGGCCCGACGCCGGCGCCTGGTACTTCTGGCACACCACGTCCACGTACAGCGGCGCGGCGTACGTGAGGTTACGCAGCCGCGCTTCGTGTGGGAACATGACGCTCGTGGAGCCGTCGGCCTCCGTCATCGTGGGCTTACTCAGGTAGATCTGGCCGAACGAGATCTGGTAGATCGTGTCCGTGTTGGCCTTGGCCTGGCCCGGGTTGTACTGCGCCTCCGGGTTGATGCGGATGGAGCGCGAGTCGTCCACGAGTTCCTGCATGGTGTTCTGGATGAACTCGTCAAACGAGTCTAGTTGTTGGCGCACGAGACCCTTCTCCTCAAAGTACGCCGAGATCACGGCCCACGCGTCTTCCTGCGACACGGACGCGCCGGCGTGGAGCCCCATGCCGTTGCCGCCGTCGTCGTCGCTGAGGTTGCCGTCCAGGCGATCGTCATGCTCGTTGTCCGAGTCGTCCCACGCCATATTGGTAGTTGCTTTTGTTGGATATGTGGAGAAGTGAAGTTGTTGGTTTGTTGGCGTTGGTCGGCGCTTATTCGACGCGGCGCTCGTTTAGACGCCTGCTTCTGTTGGTTTCCCTCACACTCACCACTGACTTGCGAGCCACAGAGCCAAAGTGAGAGTGCCTCCGCCACGGCCAACAGCGGAGAGCAAAAAGCGGGGACAGGGGGAGGGGAGGGGGGACGCCCTATTTACGAAAAAGAGTGATGGTCGAACGATGCGAACTTAACGATTAACCTCGGTTCCGAGGTTGTGGTACACTGTACCACTTGACTGGTACACCTGTGTGCAACTGGTGTGCCTCGAAAGACGGCCAGGATGTGTTGAACGTTGGGCCGAAACATCCATCGACTGGCGCGACCGAACAACAGCAGGTGGATACGTACTGCTTTAGCAGCATCATGCGGTCAATACAACCGCACACTCAACGTCACTGTGAGAGAGAGCACAACTCACAAACCCACAGTGCAGATTGCTCTGCCCAGAACCGTTCCACGCCCGAGGCACAGTTCGCAACTTGCGCCGAGAACGGTTCTCCGGAACGAATTCCCCATCGCCACGCGCGACTCGCAAGGAAACCACCAACACTTAACGCTCGGCGCCAACAAAACGCCGACAAAACGCCAACAAAAAGGCCTCCACTCCACCACGCCAACGCTTTCTCCATCTTCGTCCAACAACTCGCACCAATATGACGGGCAAGCCATCACCGGCGCAGGAGAATGCGGCCATCGCGTGGATCCAGAGCGAGCTAATGACGCTGCCCGCCGCCAGCGACGTGGCGTCCGTATCGACGACGTCGCTGTGTGAGTTCCTGCGTGATGGCCGCGCGCTGTGTCTGCTGGCGCACGCGCTGGCGACCGACCAACAGTTAGGCGACGAGCACTCGCTGCCCAAGAAGCTGGAGAAGTCCATGCACCAGCTCTCGACGTTCCACGCGCTGGAGCGCATCCACTTCTTCATCAAGTGGTGTCGCCGCAGCGTGAACCTGGAGGAGCACTTGGTGTTCACGAGCGTGCAGCTGCTGGACGAGCAGAACACTGACGCCGTGTTGGCGTGTGTGGACGCATTACGCCAGCGATTCCGCCCCTCGTTTAAGCTGGACGTCGCTCCAGCGGAGGAGGAGCCCACGGAGGAGACGGCAGATGACACAGAGGACCAGGAGGAGGAGCTCTCCGCCTCCTCCTCCTCCCCAGCGCCGCCCGCGTCCGCCAGCAAGCTGCTGTCGTTCCTGAGCCAAGTGCCGCCCACGGTCGCCACGGCCGCGCCATCTACATCCCCATCCCCCTCCCCGTCCCCTCCTCCAGCAGCGGAGCGTCCGCCGTCGTTCACCAAGCGCCTCTCGTCTGCGTCGTCCGCCAGCGCGACCAGCGAGCGCTTCAGCAGCACGAGCTCGCGCGTGTCGGGCTCGTTCGCCAGCGATCTGCCGGACGACGCGGACGCCGAGGAAGAGGAGATCGCGCGTAGATCCACGCTGTCGGCGTCGCCGCGCGCCACCGTCTCCAAGCTCAAGCTGCCGCCGGCGTTCGCGCGCAGCCAGACCGCGGGCGCGTCCACCGTCAAAGACGAGCCCAAGGCTTCCGGCGGCGTGGCCAAGCTCGAGATCCCCTCGGTGTTCGGCCGCCAGCGCTCGCTCTCCAACACTGAGGACTCGACTGCCGGCTCTGCAGCTGCCAATGAGGAGCCACCCAAGCCTGTGTCTCGCTCCGTGTCCAAGCTCACGATCCCTGCGGCGTTTTCTGCGGGAGCTCCAGCGGTTGCGACGCCTCCGCCAACTGAAGAGGAGTCCACAGCAACGACGTCGTCACCGCCGCAGCCGCCGTCGCTCGCGTCGTTCCTCACGTCGTTGGAGCCGGAAAAGCCAGCGACGCCGTCGCCCGAAGTCGCCGAGAAGAAGAAGGCACGGAAGCTCGTGATCCCGGCGCTATTTGGCAAGGCCGTGGGCGCCGCCGCGCCGCCCAAGGTCGAGAAGCCGGTGTCCAAGCTCGCGGCGTTCCTCAGCACCGTGGAGACGGAGCCCATGGCGACTGCGCCGCCAGCTCCGATGCCTGCGTGGAAGCGAAAGCAGCAGAAGGCGCTGGAGAAGGCATTGGAGAAGGCTGTCGTGGTCGACAAGCCCGTTGTGGCGGCCGAGTCGGTGAAAGAGAAGGCTGCGGAAGTCGCGTTCGAAGCTGAGGTGAAGCAAGTGCTGGCCACCGAGCCGGAAGTGGCCAAGGAGGAAACAGAGACGAAGTCGAGCGTCGTGGAGGAGCCTGTAGCCGCTGAGCCAACGCCAACGCCTGCGCCAGTGGAAGTTGCGGCGCCAGCGGCTCCCGTCTCCACACAACGCAGCAACAAGCTGCTAGCGTTCCTGGCGGCGGTGGAGAGCACGCCCACGGCGGCTCCTTCGCTGTCCGAGTCTCTTGGAACTGCCACGGAGGAGGTGAAGCGCGTGGTCGAGGAGATCTCTTCTGCGCCAGCTCCGGTTGAAGAAGTCGAGGAAGTCGAGACCGCAGTCGCGACCGACGCCGAGATCGAGGTCGAGGTTGAAGGTGAGACTGTTGCTGTTGTGAAGACTGAAGTGGAGACGGAGCTCGAGACCGATGCCGACTTCACTGTGACTTCGGACGCGAACGATCTGCAGACGGAGGAAGACTTGGAGGAGTACGAGGTCGTAGATGCTGAGGAAACGGTTGAGGCTGTCGAAGCGACCAAGGCCTCGGAGGTGACCGTGACGGCGGTGGAGCCTGAGGTTGTCGTGGAGGCTACTGTGAGCTTCGCTACTGAAGCAGAAGACGATGAGACTTCGCGTGTTGCGGAGCACTTTGAAGAAGAGGTGTCGTTCGATGAAGAGATCCCTGACCACCCTCCTCAACACGACCGTATCTCAGAGGACGAGTTCGCCAACCACACCGTGGACTCGTTCCCAGACCGCGACCCGATCGTCGAAGTGTCGGGCGAAGTGACACACGAAGAGATCTCGAGCCCGCGCAAGTCGACTCGTCGATCCCACTCGAACTCTCCGACCCGCTCGCCATCCAAGAAGTCGGCGGCGCGGGAGCTGTTCCCAGACGACGAGCAGCCTGAGGACGACGGACTGGTTGGCACAGCGGTGTTTGAATCCATGGCCGTGAAGGTTATGACTCCGACTGTGGCGGAAGAAGAGTTCAAGGCGTTGCAGAAGGAGAAGGAACTGGTGGAGACCGAGAAGCTGGCGCTGCGGGATCAGTTGCTTCAGGTTGGGACTGTCGTGATGACCCAGAAGGAGGAATTGGCGACGCTGAAGAACGAGCTGGAGGCATTGCGACAGCAGCTTGAAGCGCACAAGGCCGAGGCCGAGGCCGCTCGACTAGCTTCGATCGCTTCCGTTCAGCAGGAGCTCCACCAGGCGGCGACGGAGAGGGAAAGTGAGCTCGAGGCCACTTTTTCGACGGCGCTGTCCACAGCCGAGCTCACAATGAAGTCGTTGACTGCACAGCTTGAGGCGTCCCAGGCACTGGCAGAAGAGCGTCTGACGGAGTTGACGGGTGTGCGTGAGGAGCTGGAGAGTGAGAAGCGACAGACGCGACAGGCCAAGGAGAGCGAAGAAGCCGCGCGGTTTTCGGCGCAGTTGGCGTACGCGGCACGTGACGAGGCCGAGGAGCGTAGTCGTCTGCTGGAAGAAAAGGTCGCGGAGCTGTGTCGAGCAGTAGACAACTGAGCGGAGCGTGGAGATGGATTTGAATTGTATGGGTAAGGGTTTGATGGTTATTGATGTTGGTTGTGGCTCAGCCCGTGTCGGTGTCTGTGTGGTTGTGATGCAGCCACTTGAACTGGAACGTGTAGTCCGTGCCCAGGTGTTCCAGTGGGATCTGCGCGACGAACACGACCCACATCACGAGCGTGGCCTGCACGATGGCCCAGTGCTTCCGCAGCACGAAGCCCAGTTGCCGCAGCGTGGAAAAGTGCTGCAGCTCTCTGTCCAACACGAAACAAAAAACGAGAAAGGACAGCAGCTCCAGCAGCGCGAAGGTCGCGGCACGCTGCACAGTGGCCAGGAGCTGCTCGTCCGAGAGCTTGTTGAGCTGCATGTTGTACAGGCGGTTGGGCAGCTGCGTCATCGCGAGCAGATACGTTGCTGTAGTAGACGCAGTGCAGAACCGTCAGACCTCAGAGATCAAGAGTTACACATCCACAAGCGTAACGTACAGTAAACGACAGCCACGACGACCTCGACGAACTCGATGAGCACGTAAAACTCGGTCATGTGCAGCAGCTTGAGCACGCACTGGGCGCTCTCCAGCTGCACGCGGTCGCGTCGAGTGAGTCCCGACCGCGTTCTCTGCGGCGGCAGTTCACCCATCGCTGGTCCTGAAGTCGCCACAACACTCAGAGCGTTCTGCACAGAGCCAACACCTATGGGGTGGACCCTTGCCCTTGAGGCCAGATTCCGCTGCGTGATCCTGCGGCGTTGGCGAAGATGCCGCGGCTGCGCGATATCTGGGTGGTTACGGATGTGGGGACGCGTCTCGAGGATGTGCAGCGCGTAGTCCACAGCCCCAAGCTCCAGCGTGAGCGCGGTCTGGCCTCGCTTCAAGCCGATGCGGTGGTTGGCGGTGTCGTTGAGCACCGGGGAAGAAGGAGTCGTCATAGTGAGGCTGTTGGTGCTGCTCTTGAGCTCTTGGCCGATGGTGGCGAGCCGCTTGGACCTCCTCACGAGTCGGTGGACTTCGTAGAACGCGATGAGCGACTGCACCAGATCCACGAGCATCACCGCCACGACCGTGAGCCGCGAGCTGGCCTGCTGCATGGTCGAGGACACGAACAGCGAGTGGAACACGTCGACGTTGAACACAGTGCTCGTGGGCGCGAGGTCTTCCAAGTGGAACATGCCGCGGCTGACCCAGTTCTTGAACGCGAGCTTGATGAACGGCAGCAGAAACGCCAGCAGCGTCTGCGTGCGCGCGCTGAAGCTGGCGTACACGCAGTTGTACGACGTGTACACGAGGATGATCACGACTTGCGCGCCGAAGACCTCGGCGTATCTCTTGAGGTTGTAGCGCGCCTGAGGGTCGGTGCGTAGCGTCACGCGCCAGGACCACCACAGCGACGCGCTGAGCATGAGCAGCCACGGCAGCGTCTGCACCTGTAGAGAGAAGGGCATGGGGAAGCCGACGGTGATGAGGAACAGGTAGCCCGTGCCCATGAGCACCGTGCTGATGGACAGCGCGATGGTCCAGTGTCGCGTGCGCGTCATAGGCAGCGACGGCGTGGTCTGGCGGACCTGCATGATGATCATGAAGCCCATGATCCAGCAGAGGAAGAAAGAGCGGAACCAGAAGCCGAAGGTGAGGCTGGCGATGCCGCCGCTTGTCGGACGAAGCGGCAGCATCTCTGTGCCGATCACTGCTATGACGCACGGCACGGGCGTGAGGAACATGAAGCCCACAGCGTGGGTTGAGGGGGCGTGCTGCTCGTAGTGGAGCTGCTCCTGGAGCCGCGCGACCGAGTAGCGGCCATGGAGCTCCACCTGCACGGCGTCCCACGCGCGTGATACCCTCTCCAGCCACATCATCTTACATCACTCACGCACAGAGCGTGAGCACCACAGTAATGTTAGTGAGGGGTAGTGCCCAGCACTCGATTTAGAAACACAGCGGGCTCGGTGGAAATGAAGTTACGTTAATCTACCCGAATTTAAAGTGAGAGACTTAGATGGAGTCGGTCTGGTAGCCGGCGAGGCTGCGGCGCAGAATGAGCGCGGCGGCGAAGCCCACGAGGATGAAGAAGCACACGATGGCGGCGAAGAGCCCGAGCAGCTGCAGCGAGTTGGTGAGGTACGCGTGGATGTCGTCGTGTGACCACTGCGGACACTTGCCGCACTCGGCGATCTGCATCAATTACCACCATCAATCATACAGCGTGAGCATCAATCAGTGCCAAGATCAATCAGAAGCAACTCACGTCGTTGGGCGTGTAGCCCTGGTCGTCGGCGGCCTTGACCAGCAGAGTGAAGCCTGGCTTCTGGCAGTCGCGCGTGGCGTTGGCGCAGGCCACCCACACGCCACTGCTGCTGGTGGTGACACCCGTGCACGGCACCATGAACGCCGGCGTGTCCGTGCAGTTGGTGCAGCCGGGCAGCTCGATGTCGCAGGCGATGGCCGTCGAGTGCGCGGCGTTGTCGTAGTCCTTGGCCAGTTTGTCCGAGAAGGAGAAGGACGCACCCGCACACACGAGCAGCGCCACGAGGCACGAGCCGATGCCCACGATGTACTAGGAATCCAAGCAAAAAAAACGCCAACAAAATGAGCCAACAAAACGCCAACAAAACGAGCCAACAAAACACACGTACGATGAGCAGCAACGCACGGCTCTTGGCGCGCGAGCCGATGATGCCGACGACCGAGAGCGCGAAGAGGATGGTGCCGACGATGATGAACACGACGGCAATCCACTGCTGGCCGGCCGTGAGTTCGTCCTTGGCCTTGACGGACACGCCGTACGCGAAGATGCCGCCGCCCAGCACCACGAAGATGAAATTGAGAACGGTGAGCAGGTTCTTCATCACGATAGGCACAGTGACGATGCGGATAACACAGTACATGGCTGCGAGCACAAGTACCACGCACGCAAAGCCCACAACGCCCAGTGTGGAGAAGCGTGCGTCCATATAAGACACCGCACTCTCGTAGTCGGCGCAGCACGGCTTGGAGCGCAGGTAATCCAGCACGGACGACGTCCAGTGGCGCTTGAGCCAGCCCGCCATTGAGTCCTGGAAGGCCACAGCCGTGTAGCTGGCCACGAACAGTGCCGTGAGCAGCAGGAAGTTGAGGAAGAAGTAGCCCATGAGCATGGCCGACTTATCGCGCCCGGCGCCAACAAAACCCAACAGAGACAGCAGCACCACGAAGAAACCGATGGCCGCCAGCGCCGCGGCGCTCGCGTGGAGATGCGCGACGAGCGACACATGCAGTCCCAATGCCAACAGTGCCGCGCCGCCGCCGAACGTAAGCACGCACAGCACGCGCAGAGCCTGGCGTGATGGTCGCATGTTGGGGGCGTTGGCTTTTGTTGGCTTTTGTTGGCGGTTTGGAGACAGTGGATCGTTGGAAAATCAGACTGACACAGCGGCTGAGCTGTTGGAGAAAGTTGGCGTTGGCGTTCTGACGCGATAAATAGCGCCACTAGTTACGCGACGATGCGTGGGGTGGGTTCTTGTCGCTTTTGTTGGCGCCGTTGGTTGTTGGGATTTGTTTGGGTTGGGTTGGGGTTCTTTCCTGAGTTGAAGTGACGCTTTATAGCCAATCATAGTTGGCTCATTGAAAGATATTGACGAATCAACAGCGCGGAATCTATCACCAACTTGCATTTTCCTCATCATGAGCATGCCGTGGTGCACAGGCCACTCCACTGTGCGTGAGAGCGATCTACTGTGGACTCTTCACTCGGTGCGTCTTCAGTGGGCAACGCAACGTGTTTCTTGTGGTTTATCTGTCTACTAATGGCACTAATGGGGTGTAAATCGGCTCGCTACTCCGTGTCTCCGCTGCTGCTGGTGTCGAGCGTCTCCACGGGCTTCTTGGTGCTGTACGACGGCAGCTCGTACGCCAGGAACGACCGCTCCAGCGCGGCTTCGTTCATCGACGGGATCGCACTCACGCCGTGGAACTTGTCCGCCACGTACTTCTCGCTCACGGCCTTGGCCTTGTCGCGTTGCGTCAGCACGATCTCGTTCTCGGTGCGATGCAGTCGATACAGCTCCATCACGCACGCCTCAAGGTCCCAGGCGTTGAACTCGGTGTAGTGGTGCAGCGTCGGTGTCCACGGCTGTTCTTCGTTGGTCATGAGACGAGATAAATACACAGCAGCCGCGGCGAGCTGCGACGGACGGTAGTGGAGCATGGAGTAGTGGAGGATCGCGAAGTCGCACAGATACTAATGCCAGCACACCCTCATCAGTTCTCCACGTTCTCATCTCCACATGATCAGAGATCCACAGTTGATACTCACATGCACGAGCGCCTTCTGCTTCTCGGAAGTACACCCAGCGCGACAGAAGCGCGGCAGAAAGCCATGGCAAGTCGTCGACGCGATCCGGTACTCGAGCGCTTGCAGCACCTTGGCTTCCATCTCCAGCATCTGCATTGGAACACACCACAACCATCAGTACATCATCCAGCTCACAGTAGTCGCTTCTGCGCTGACTCACCTCATCGGACGTGTAGGTCTGGTCCGAGATGTAGACGAACTCGTCGACATTTGGGCCGTAGACTTCTTCAAACTTGGCTGCGATCATCATACACGCGCAGCCCAGGAGCTGGAACTGTTTGCGGTTGATCTTGAACTTGGCAAGACAGCGGTCCACGAGGTTCACGGTCTTGTGGAACGTCTGGGAGTCCAGCTCGTACTCTTCTCCAACTTCGACGAGCCAGTCCACGAGGATCGCGCGCATCTTCTCATTAATGTCGAGCTGCACGTCGCCAATGTAGGTGGGCTCGGCGTGGTATTTGGTTTCGTGTTGTTTGTGGAACCGGTCCATGTCGCGCACGATTCTCACGCAGTGAACGGCCGAGTCCTGGAACGCCGCGTCGATGTCGGTCACCTGAGTGGCGTATGTGGTCTCATCAAAGCCAGAGTCTGAAAATGAACAAACAACGACAGAGAGTCAGTACAACACCACAGGAAACGTAGGTAGTGGACAGCGTACCTGTGTGGTCAAACTTGAACACGTAAGGCCGTGGCTGGTACAGCGGCACTTCCTCCGTGGACTGTGTGGTGGTGATGGTTGGGACGTGAATAGTCTTGGCTGGCGCTGATACTGACACGGACTCCGTCTCCTCCTCGCTCTTCTCGAGCGTCTCGTGGCACTCGATCATTTCCACCTCCTGTGTCATCTCCTGAGTCGCCTGCGTGTCGCTCTGCGTCGTCATAGGCTCTTCCTTGATCGCCTCCAACGCCGCCTCCGTCTCCGTCTCTGTCTCCGTGCTCTCGCTCTCCGTCTTGATGCTCTTCGTGGCCTTGGACGTGACCGACTGGAACGACAACAGACTCGTCTGTACTTCCTGGCGACGCCGCTTCGTCGTGCCGCCGGCCACTGTATGCGCCGTGGGCTTGCCCACTCGTCCTCTCACCGTCACATTCGCACTCACATTGCTCGTAATAATACTCGCACTCGCCACCGACCGCTTCACCACTGGCTTAACCACCGCGCTGCATGCTCCCGTCTTCTTCCCCCCTACGCTGCTGCCTGAGCGCGCGCTGCTGTTGTTGTTACTGATGTCCTGCAGTGCGCCGCGCTTGCGCTTGCGGGAGTCGAAGTTGCTGGCCCCTCCCGCCGCCGTTTTCGCTCGTAGCGCCGCGCTTTTCACGGCCGCGGACGCCGCCGTCGACAGCTTGCCTCGTGTCGCGCCGCCTCCTGCGCGCGTGGTCTCCATATTCACGTAGAGAGAGCGAGGTGTCCACCGCCGCGTGCGTCCGTGGGGTCTTTTCGGCCTGCGAACCGCCCGATACAATTGAAGCGTTGACCGCCAGACTTGAAAATTGCGAGCGAAAACGAAACAAGGGATGACCTCCCCAATCCCCAGAGGAGATTCGACACAAAACAGGAGGGGCGATGTGGATGGTGGTTTGAATTTCGAAAGGGTATACTGAAACCAAGTCAGAACCAGCTGGCGCCAAGCGACCCCACCACCCGCCACACTTTCGATTTGAATTTCTAACGGAGTTAGGAACAGTTAGGTCTAACAACGAGAAGAAAGATGTGGCGGTTAGAAACGTCATCCGCAATGATCATCAAGCGACATGGAGAAACCAGTTTGAAGAAGGAAGAATGGGCCGCGTCTTCAAGATCTACCTCGACAGTAACAAGGTGTTTAGCTGCCGCGAGTGCAGCACGCACTTGACGTGTGAAGAAGATATCATATCCAAGGTGAGCGCGTGTAGAAATGGCTGCTTCTCGCGAAGGACGCGTCCAAATACAGTGAATACTGACGACGTTTTAGGAGTTCCAAGGCCGCACGGGCAAGGCGTATCTGTTCGATACAGCGATCAACATCGCCACAGGCCCACCTGAAGAGCGGAAGCTCATGACGGGGATGCACGTGGTCGTGGACGTGTACTGCAATACGTGCTGGAACCATCTCGGATGGAAATACGCAAGTGCTAGCTGTGAAAATGGGAGCGTTAATGCGGAGTGGGTTTGCTCACAGATTCTGCTCTCTTGTGTGGCTTCTGCAACAGGAAGAAGCAGAGGAAGAGAGGCAAAAGTACAAGATCGGCAAGTTCGTGCTGGAGCTGGCCAAGACCCATCGCTACGACTGACTCCCCCACTCCACTCTTCTGTCCATGCGTCATACAGTATTTGTATTTGGCATACATATCCCCACGTCGTTTCACACTGTTCGTCGCTTTCTACAGGAACGCACTGCGATACCGCCGCTTGGTGAGCTCCGCGAGTGGATAAAACGCCGCGTGCACTTGGTTTCCGCCGAAGAAGCGGCCGTGCATCGCCTTCTTGGCCTTGAGCGCGCCTTCCGGGTGAATGAACACCACGAACACGCGCACGTGGTCGTCCAGTTCGGCGACTTCCACGCTGCTCACACCTCCGAAGCGACTGCACTCTTCCTGGACTTCGTCGCGGAGCTCGTCGTCCACTTTGCCCTTGTTGACCATGTTGAGGAGACAAAGACAGCGACGCTCGTCCGCCACAGTTGATGGAGACCCATCGGCTCCTTCCACATCTTTCACTGCGTCCACGTCTCCATCTTCGACGACTGCCTGTGAAGGAGCCGACGAGCCACCCAGGGCTTTGTCCTGGCTGATGGCGAGGTTGATGAGCATGGCCGACGGACTGGCCTTGCCCACTTTGAGCTTCTGGCCGGCGAGTTCAAAGCCGTTCATGTGCTGGATGGCGTTGGCGGCCGAGACTTCGTCCGCGAATTCCAGGAACCCGTAGCCGCGATGCTATTATAACAGCAGAAACACAGAGGGGACGAATGAACATCACCAGTACCGAAACCATCCGTGGTGATGGCCTGAGCGTACCATGGAGGACTCGAGTGGTGAGACAGCGGCCATGACGCACAAGCGGATGTCGCCAAACGGAGAGAAGATGCTCTATGTGGATGAGAACAAGTGAGTCTACAGAGAAATCCCACGAGTCCCGTCACCCCTCAGGAGAACACACCTGGAGGTGGTGGCTGTTGAGCTCTACACGCACGCCGCCGACGTACACACACTTAGTCGGAACGCTACAAGCCACGCGACAGTCAGATGAGCACCAGCCTTTTCCGCGCAGGTTGCGAAAAGACTCACTTCTTGATGGCTTCTCGGCCGATATTCTGCGCTGAGTTTGGGTCCGACGAGTTGCCACGATGCGGTCGACCCACCTACACAAGCATCGGTTGGTTAGTGCTACGATCGGAGTACGTAACCCGAGCCAAGGCTCTCACCTTGAGCGACCGGTTCGAGAGCTCACAGCCGTTGAGCACTTGCACTGCACTCTCCGCAGCAAGCACATCTACATATATCAACACACAACAGCATGACGTGAGTCTTCCAAGTGCGCGAGATCGAGGCTTTTTTCGTCACATACCGTCGTATTCGATGAAGCAGAAGCCCTTGGAACGCGTCATGCTGGTCAAACACACCAGTCAGCACCATGGTTTGAGCAGCCACGGACACACGAAAGCACGCGTACCCTGGTTCCATGGACAGATCGACCGAGCGGATCGTGCCGAACAGTCCGAAGAAGCTGCGAACGTCGTCTTCCTTGAGGTCGTAGTAGAGATTGCCGACGTACACGCGCTTGGCGAGATCCGACTGCGAGAGCTGCGTGATGGGAAGTCCCATGGCCAGTAGACTGGCCTGAGCGAGAGCGCGGGCACGAGCAGCAGCGGCGTCGACGGAAGTGGAGGCTCCCTATAGCACACAGGATATGGCCACGCGTGAACACTACAGGCCACCACGAGACAATACACAGCACAGCTGCACAGCAGCACACACACAGCACACACGGGCACACAAACACACACACACAGATCGAGCCATCAAAATGAGAAAGACCACACAAGGTGGAGGCGAAACACCGCGCCCACTCCTACAGTAGAGTGCGGTGTGGTGTGGCTGTGTGAAAGTGCAGCACGTCAGGTCCAAACTCACATTGGGGACTGGCATGGCCGCTGACTTCTCCTTCACGACGCTCGCGAGGCGCTTGACAATCTCACTCAGAGCTCCTACAGTTACGAAACCATCAGCTCAGCACAGCAGCCATGGATACACGAGCCTTCAGCCTGCGTACCTTTAGCTGGAGGCGTGGGAGAGTGCTTGGCGGGCTCGTCATTCTTGTCGTTGTCGTCGTTGCCGCTCTCCCAGCGCGACCGCCGCACGCGCTTGCTGCTGCCGCTGCTGCTTCCATCGCTGTACCCTTCGATGTCTGCGTGACTGCGCTTGGACGGCGGCGTGTGCATCGCTGGCGTCGTCATGAAGATGCAGAGTTCCTCGTACGAACAGGTCAATTCTCTTGTGGTGTTGAGCAGGAACTGAGACCGTTAAGTGCGGGCCAGGGCAGTTACAAACCATGTTTCTCTCTATACTGTCCCTCAGATCTCAGTATACGAGCATGGCTACACTTCCCTCCTTCATCAAACTGCTTCCTTCCACTCGACGAACACGAGCTCGCTCATTCGTCTGACGCGCACCACACACGCACATCCAGTCGGCAACATATCCACAGTAGTAGGTACTAGCCTAGTAGCAAGCTACGCACCGTGCTTGGGTCGTGTCTGATGAAACAACGGCGCTTTGCGTGGCTGGATCGGCTGCGAATCTCGGATTCAGAAGCACAGACGCGGCTTTGGTGTCGCAGTGGAGGCCCTGGAACTCCATGATCACGGAGCCAGCCATCTCTTTAGCCGCAGATACAGCTTTCTGCGGGACAAGAGATCGAGTCAGAGCTAAGTCATAACGTCAGCACCACACGAACAACCACGCGACCCACCTGAGCGGCCAGCTCGTTCTGTGGGAACAGCGCTTTCGCTTGAGCGGCGCTGAGCTTCATCTGCCGCGTTCGAATCAGCAGCACAGCCTCGTCTTCAGTATCTTCACTGGAGGCTGTCATGGCGTGCGCAAAGTCCAGCATGAGCTGAGCGTGCGGCTGAGGCGAATGTCCACATATTCAAAGTCAGAGATCGGCTAGTTAGCGTCACCAAAACGTCAAAGAAACCTACCGCCACAAACACCACAACCAACGACTTGGTATCTTCACGGCGTGAAGTTAAACCGCTTGACAGCGGAACGACCAACTGGGCGGCGTCGATGGTCAATCCGAGCTCCTCCGCAGTCCACGACGGCAGCTTCCACAACGCAACGGATCCATTCGACTGCTTCTCCACCACTGCTGTCAATTGCGACTGATGCGCAAGCGCCTTCCATGATCCGTGGTCTGGCGTGAAGTTGTAGATCTGTTAGAGAAGAACAGCACGAAAGGAGTCAGGCTTGATGGCGGAATTGGGGCTGAAAATGCCCAGCCCCCCACCTCACTCCAGCGGTTGTTCCACACGGAGAATCCCGCCTTCTCAAACTGCTGCAGCAGAGAAAAGTACGCCAATGGGAAGCACGCGAAGCGCATCTTGGACGACAGCTCGATGATCGGCTCTGAACCACAAAGCCCATTATCAACACCGCCAGTCCAAACATCTATACAGTCAACAGAACGTGCCATCATACCTGTGGAGCTGTAGAGATACACATCGATGGCCTCGCATTCGCGCGTGCGGAACTGCTGCACGGCGCAGATGACTGTGCAGTTGGTGCAGTTCCTTAGAAACAGCGACGACTCACACGGACCGATGACGATGCGGCAGTTGACGCAGCCGTCGATCTGCACGGACGTGCAATGGTCCAGCAAAAAGATATCGCAGTCGCTGCAGTCCTCGATGAGAAACTGCTGGCCGTTGATGCTGCCTGGCTGCTTGACGAGACACGATGGCGGGCTCTTGAGCTTGGAGAAGATGTAGTCTTCGCGCTTGAGCGTCGGATTGCGGCCGAACGACAGCGCGCGCTTGGGCGTAGGCGATGCGGACGCCCGCACGTGGCTGGTGCGGGCGTCAGGCCCCAGCACAGGCCCTGCGTGGCAGATATTCCCCATGGTGAGACTGTCGTTTCGGCTCCGTGCGAATGACTGAAGAGCTTCCCACGCACACGTACGACAGTGGACGTTGAAGTTCGATGGCCGTTGGGTGGTGATGTGGACCACAGTAGTATACCGTGAGGCCGTAGTATGTATTTATAGAGGCAAAAGGTGGCTGCTTCACTGTTGAGCTGCACGCTCGCAGGTGGCTACTCTCAGCGGATGCTTGTTTTGTAGAAGTTATGTATTCCTGAGGGCGTCTGGTTCTGGCTGGTCTGCTTTCTTCATGGGTGGTGACGAGCAGTTGCCACATGTCTTTGTTCGCGTGATGCCGCCAGCTATCAAGTATGGGAGGTCCTATTCCATGTAGGGAGTGGTCTGTCCCAGAGTGGACTGAAACCCTCTGGTGGGAAGGGGGCTGTTGTGTTGGCGCACGGAAGGGAACAATCTCCTCTGCTGTCTGTGCCGTGGTCAACCTCGCGCTCCTCCCGCCCACTGGTTGAAGAAAGCGCGGAACGCCTGATCCCCCAGTCACCGAGCGGAGCGGAGAGCATTCTTCCGCGAGAACACTGCAGCCGGAGACGTACAGTATTATTGCACTGGAGCAAGTGTCCGCCGCGGAACAGGTCGGGAGTGCAGTCAAGTTGGCGTGTTGAGTCCTGTCACAAGCCGTTCGTCGTATATCGCTCCCGCGTGAGTGACCACCCCCAGAATCCAACAAGAAAACACCAACAAATCGCGCACCAACTTCCAACAACAACAAAACGCCAACACAATGCCGTTCGATGCGTTGCCAACGGCCGACTCCAAGATGTCGCTGGACGCGTTAGCGGAGGCCGTGCACGCGGCCATGGAGCCGCCGCTGGTGAAGAAGGAGACCAGCAAGCGCGAGGCCGAGGTGCTGCGCCACAATATCGAGGCGTTCGTGGACGGCGTGATGATGGAGGACCGGTACAAGCTGGCCGATCTGCTCAACGAGAGCTTCTCCATGGACATGCTGGACCTGCTCTTCAAGCGCATGACCGCCAAGCTGCGCATGGTCCTGTTCTCGCGTGCCAAGACCATGGAGTTCATCGGCATCGCGCTGGATTCGTCGCTGCCGCGCCACACGCGTGCGCTCGCTACGTCCTTCATCGTCGTGGGCGGCGCCGCCAATAACACCGTTCCTTGTGCTGGTGATGAGCACACGTGCACGGCGTTCTGGGACGCGATCTTCGGCGCCATGCAGCGCGAGGCGCAGGCCGCCGTGGCGTCCGCGTCCATCACACCGGCATCTCCAACGAGTGTCTCCACGACGACGGCGTCTGCAGGCTCAGTGATCAACAGCAGCACGAGCGGCGTGAACGGCGACAACGGCTGCAGCGCCGAGGACGCGGCCGTGGCGGAGCTGGTGGAGCTCATCCAGGTGGAGGTCAAGGACATTGAGCACTACGGCGCACGGTCCATGCAGCGCAGCTTCGTGGAGCAAGTGATGGCCAAGGCCGGGGAGACCGCGGGCAAGGTGAGCGACGAGGAGGAGGAGGAAGCTGATGAAGGCGAATTTCGCAGCAGCGTCGAGCCGGAGGAGCCGCGCACGCCCACATCCGCACGCACGTCCGTGGCTGAAGACACCGAGACCTCGTCCAACGGATCCACCAACAATGGGAAGTCGTCCGAGAGCCCCACGAAACCCACAAAGGCCAAGGTTGCGTTGATCGACAACACCAACGTCGTGGGCATCTACAGCGCCGACACGGCCAACTTTTCATCGCAGTTACTGCGGTACTTCGCGATCCGCGGCACCAAGGGCGCGTGTATTTTGCATTACCTGGCGGAGCACCCGCTGCTCGTGGAGCTGCTGCTGGCTAACATCGGCCACGACGACACGCGCACGCTGCTGCTGCACTTGGTGTACTCGGACCACTCGGACGCGTCTATCGGTGCGATCTTCAAGTCGCGCATGATCGACCTGCTCATCCAGCGGCTCATTTCGTTCGGCCCACCACGCAACGTGTTCGAGCGAGACCGCGTGGAGAACACGTTCCTGTTACTGCGCGAGATCATCCACGCGCCGTACCTCACTGCGCGCGGCGTCGCGATCTCCGCCAAGACCATCCCGATCGACAAGGTCACGGGCCAGGAGGAGTACGTGTCGATCTGCGGCGCGTCGAGAGAGCTGGCGAACTCATCGCTGCGCAAGTACACATCGCGGAAAGTACGCCACGTGATCCACTTGTTCATGCAGGACAACCAGATCCGCATCGAGCAGCTCTTTGCGCAGATGATCTGCGAACTCACGTTCTGGAGCTCACCCATTGCTGTGCGAGAACGCCGCAACAGCGTCGCCAACCTCGAGAGTATTGAGTCGCTGTCGCTCGTGGGCATGGGCCACCCGCGTCCTGTGTGCACCGCCATGCTCACGCATCTCTTTGAACTCACCGAGACCGTCGACTTTTCCGAGGAACACACAAAGAAGGCCGGCCCGAACGCTGCGGCGGCCACGACCGTGGGCATTGACTGCCTCAACTTTATGTGCTCGACGCACTTGGTGCGCACGGGTAAGCTGCTGGTGAAGAAGAAGCTTCGTAACGAGTTACAGCAGTGCCAGTTGAGCGTGAACTGTATGATGGGGCTGCGTATCACATCGATTCGAGATGAACAGAAGAACACGACACCAACGGCTGGCATGGACGCCGGCTACGTGCACACCACAGGTACCCAGACCCACATCACACTGGACGAGATCGAGAGCGTGGCGAGCAGCGACTGGCACGCGCATGGGTTTGTCGTCACGGTCCGGAAAAAGTCGTTTTACCAGCACGACATGGGCTACATGTCGGAGCAGTCGGTCAAGTCGGAAGAGTACTTTGCGGCTCCGTCGGCTGAAGAGAAGAAGAGCTGGATCAAGCTGCTGCAGGAAGTGATCGACGGAGACCTTGCGGCGCTCGAGATCTTTTGCAGTGACGACTGGCGCAGCAATGTGCGCGAGTACCGACGTCTGCGCGAGTGTCTGATCACGTCCATGGAGCTCAAGGGCCACGAGATTATGGTGTTTCTGAAGCAAGTCGTAGTGCTGAACAAGCGTCGCGCCTCCGGTTTTCACTTGTGGACGATCGTCAAGTTCCTGAATGCCGTGCTGTCAAACGAATCCAAGCGACTGGATCAAATGTTCGTGTCTGCGCAACTGCTGGACGTGCTGCTGGCGTGTTACGAGAAGTACCCGATGATGAATCTGCTGCTGGGTGAGATCACCAAGATGCTGTTGTTCTGCCTGGGCGATTTCAAGAACAAGCGATCGCGACGATGCCCCATCATCGGCAAGCTGCTCCAGTCGCAACTACCAGAGGCTAAGCTACTACCGCTGCTGACGAAGGTGTTCGTGGGTACGGAGGGCGGCAAGACCTCGCGCTTTGTGGGAACCGACACGCTGTCCAACCTGAAGCTGCTCATGGAGTCGATCAAGTTGTGCTACAAGGACCCGAAGTCGCGTAGCCAAGAGCGTGTGCAGGCGGCACTCCGCGACGACCCTGCGTGGCAGACACTACTGCTCGCCGTGGAACAGGAGTGTACGCGGAATCCATCGAAGAGTATCACGTCCGTCTCACACGCTGCCGTCTCGACCAAGCAAAACTCGAGCTCAGCGCTTCTACCGATTGGTGGAGGCTTCGCATTCCCACTTCCCATCCAGGCAGCACCGACCCAGCCGACCTTCCAGGAAGACATCATCAACCAGATCACGCGGCCGTGCTACTTCAGCGCGCACGGCTTCGGGTCTTCGTTCCTGCTGGGCGACGGCTGTGCGTTCGGCTACATGTTCAAAGAGCGCCAGGGCGGCGCCAAGTGGCAGAAGGTGCTGCTGGTGTACGAGTTTGTGTCCTACAAGCTGTGGTACTTCTACCCGAGCGAAGTCGACGAAGCCCACCACATCCAGTGGAAGTGGATCGTGCCTGTCGGTGTTCGCAGTCGCTACACGCACGGCCACGACGAGAGCCATTCGTCAGTGGGCCACCACGGGCTCTTCGTCACGGCCTACGACCACCACAACGAAGGCGGCTCCATCATCCACCACGACGCTCCCGCTGGCACGCGAGAACTGCACTTCAGTGTAACCAAGCTCGAGGATCGTGACCAGTGGAAGGAGGTGTTGAAGAAGGCGTCGAGCAAGATCCAGCAGCTCGCGAAGGAGTACGTGGCGCGCCAGCCCAAGCTGAAAAAGCCCGACAAGAAGGTGATCACGCACTGCCAGGACGCGTCCTGCGGCCAGGCGTTCAAGCTACTGCGTCGCCCGCACTCATGCAAGCGCTGCGGCAAGTGGTTCTGCTCCAAGTGCTCGCAGCAGCGGCTGTCGATCCCGGAGTTTGGGCTCATGCATCCCGTGCGCCACTGCCGCCAGTGCTTCCAAGCCGCCGGAGGTCTCGAGGCTGAGAAGGAGCCGACCAAGTTGTTCGGCCTGAGCGTCGAGACGGGTCTCAGCAACAGTAGCAGCCACAACTGGAGCACACAGAGCCTGCCGCTGACAAGAGAGTCGAGCGGTTCGTCGTCCGAGACGCTGGAACGCCACTCGTCGTTCAGCAACCACGAACTGTACGAACTGGCCCACGGTAAGGTGTCGCCGCGGTCGATGCTGCAGATGCGGCGCCGCATGAACCGCGTGGACTCGATCGACTCGCCCACGAGTACGTTTAAAGTGGACGAGGTGGATAGCGACGGCCACGTGAAGAAGCGGTTCTTTGGCGACGAGGGAGAGGAAGAAGATGAGGAGAGAGAACACGATCCGGACGAGCTGTCGCCGTACGGATCGCCACCGCTGACGGCGTTGCTGTTCCAAGAGAAGGAGGACACGCGTGGGTGAATTTTGTAGACAGGAAAGGTTCAGTAGTTGTAGTAGTAGCAGTATTAGGAGTAGGAGAAATGCATGGAATCGTCAAGTGAGGGCTTTAGATTAACCCAAATTACAGATTATACCGACCCAAAAAAAAGAAGTGGTGAAGCGTCACTGCTGGCGTTTAACGTCACGGTGTGTGGATCTTGCTACCCCATCAAGCTCTAAGAATGTTTTCCCGCAGGACTCGCATGGTGCCAAGCCCTGAAGAGTTCTGCCACCGTACGGTACTGTCCCCCCCCCATAGAGGAGGGGGCCTATTCACACTGTGCCCCCCACCGCCATCATCTTCGGTGCCTTCTC
>JAADXI010000330.1:0-25610 GCA_023337615.1 Pythium brachiatum | reverse complement strand
GACTCAGTGCTGCATTCTTGTTCCAATCCTGTTCAATACTAAATCAAATTCTGCAGCACAGCGGCGCACTTCTTCACGCAACGCCGTGAGCTTGTCGGTCGAATAGATAACGTTAGCTCTGAGTTAGAATGCTCAACAGATGCAAGATGATTTAAAGCATAATGCGTTGTAGCTTAGAGTACGGCGATCAGCGTGGCGGCAACGCTGGCAAAAATAGCGGCAAAACAGATCGACGCAGAAGACGTGCCAGAAGCGGTAGTCGCGCTCGGTGTTGGCGTCGTCAGATTGGCGCGGGTCCTGGGAGGCAGCGTCCACCTCGGCCTGACGGTTCCCTCGCTGGGGCCCATGCTCGCGTCGTTGCTCTCACTGGTGGTGCTTTGCAACGCCGCATTGCTCATGACGCTCTCCCCGCGCACGATAACGCAGTTCGCAAGTCCTCTCTTTTCGCTTTCGAAGAACGTCAGGTTCCCTCCGGTTGAGAGGCTACACATCGGCGCCGCCTCGACGCCTTCTTCGAGGACCTTGAGACAGTCGTCCGAGCACGAGGAGCCTGCCGTGGCGTTCACGTAGCAGTCGAAGAAGTCGGTGCCGTTGCCATATTTCTTCCTCCACTCCTTGACCTCCACCAAGTCACATTCCTGCACGCCAGGCGAAAGCCGTGGGCTGTACCGGCTCGTGGCGTTAGCCTGTGCAGCCTCACAGTCCTTCAGCTTATTCTCGGCCCTCTGACGCAGTGTGGAAGTCGCTTTCTCACTGGATGCGCAGTTGGGCGCGACTGGGACAATGGCGTTCATCTTCGTGAGGCAATCGCTCGAGCACGTTTGGAAATCGTCGAGGATTTGGTCGCATTCCATGTCGAATTGAGTGTAGTACTTGGCTGCGGCTTCGGTGGTGCAGACAGGAGCATCTTCAGCTACAGTGTGTTGTGTGCCCACCCCCAGCAACAGCGCAGCGACCGTCAGAGCTCGCATCCTTGGTGTGCGCTTGGCAACGCAAATACGAGACTGGCAGCTGAGGTTGAGGATTGAGTTTCGCTGCTACAGCACTGTAGCCGAACCGTGCACTTGTCGCGGCCCAGCCACAAAGAGTCTGTGACCAATGCCATGTTACCCGTCACATTGTGTGACTCACAGGAAAGGATCTTCAATGACTGCCCGCCTGGCGTTGCGAAAAAAGTCGCATTGGATGGTATTCATTGAGGCTGCCATCAATGATTACCATCACAATTGGACCTCCTGGGCACTGGTTGCCTTTCCCGACGCGGCCTTTCCGAAAGATACAACCACTACCGTGAGTGTTCGAGCAAGTATGTCGTGAACTGCAATGAATGATTGCAGTTCTTCCCCACTAGAGCAGGACGATCACCGCGGTAACCGTGCAGACGATAGCAGCGGCAACAGAGACCAACGAGAGAGACGTGCCCGACGCTGCAGACGGGCTCGGGACTGTCGTCGTGCGAGTTTCGCGGATCGTGGGAGGCAGCGTCCACCTCGGTCCGGTTGCTTCCTCGCTTCTGCTCGCGTCGCTCTTGCTGATGATGTCTTCCAGGTCTGCCTCGCTCTCGCTGGCAGTGCTTTGCAGTACGACGTTGCTCTGAGCGCTCTCTCCACGCAGTACGACACAGCTTGACAGTCCGTGCTTCTCACTCTCCAAGTACGTCAGGTTCGAGCGGCGCGAGTTGCGGTGGCACATTGGCGCCGCATCGATGCCTTGCTCCAGAAGCTTGAGACAGTCGTCGGAGCACGACGCGTCATAGCGATCCGTGGCGTTCCTACCGCACCAGTAGTAGGGAGTGTCAAAACCATATTTCTCCCTCCATTCCTTGGTCTTCGGCGACTTGCATTCGTCTGGGGACGGTGAAAGCCGTGGGCTGTATCGTGTCGTCGCATTGGCTCGTGCGGCTTCACAGCTCTTGAGCTTCTGGGCCGTGTATCCTGGTACACTGTGATCGGCTTGTTATTGATATCCATCGACATGCAACGTTACACTAGAAACTCGACTAAAATGATGAATTCATTGATGTCAAGGCGAGCATTAGAGTTTGATCGCGTCTCATCTCGACAGAGAAACGTTTACAGCACCGCGAAGATCGTGACAGCGACTCCCCCGAGCACCGTGGCCGTCATGACAGCCAGCACAGGCGTGCTGGACGTGGCGGCGGCGGTCGCTGCCGGCTTCGACGCTGAGCTCTTAGTCGTTGTCGGCGCCGGCGTTGTCATTTTGCTCCCCGTCGCGGTCGCAGCCGGGCTCGCTGTCGGCGCTGGCGTTGTGGCGTTGTGGCGTTGTGGCGTTGCTCGCCGTCGCTGTCTCCACCGAGCTCATTGTTTCACCATGCACCGCCAAGCACTTCTTCACGGATATCTCGTCCAGTTCCTTACGCGTATACGTCGACAAGGAAGAGGACGAGCATGCAGGCGAAGCCTCGGCGCTCTTCCTCAAAAGCGCGAGGCATTCGCCCTTGCACGTAGACTTCTCGCGCAGCAAGTCATAACACGTTTCAACCTCCTCTGGGTGTGCCTTCAGGTACTGTTCGTCCTGCTCGGTCGTGCATTCGGGGACGAGAGCGTCCGTAGGTGTCGGCTCCAGCGTGATCATGCCAAGCACAGCGATGGCAATGGCAGTGAGAACTCGCATCGTGGTGGGTGGTGGAGGTGGTGGTGGGCTTGGCGAGGAGAATTGGATAATGACTGCATGGAATGCTGGCCGCCCCCCACACTGACGTCCTCGAGCCGTGCCTATTAGCGCTTCGTGGTGCGTGTGTACATGTGAGGACCTCACAGTGAAGTGTGTGGAAGTGTGACGTGTGATATACATCAATGATGTATTCTACTAAAACAGTATATCACGGCATTTGTAATCTAAATCAATACTGTTTTGCTGGATGCACACTAATTCAAGTTAGATAGCGATCAGTTAAGACCAAGGCGGAATACGTTGCGCGGCCGTTCGCACTCAAATCAGCGTGAAAGGCCACTGGGTTCGTGCAGTATTATACGCAGTCTGGTACACCCGATCACAAGAGTACTGCGACCAGCGCAATGGCTGCGCTAACGATACTTGTCGCAACAGGGATCGCCACGTGAGATGCGCCAGACGCTGCGGTCGCGCTCGGCGCTGGCGTCGCAAGATCGGCGCGGGTCCTTGGTGGCACCGTCCACCTTGGCCTGACCGTTCCGGCACTCTCGCTCACGCTGCCATTGGTGTTCTTACTCGTAGTGCTTTGTAGCACTGCATTGGTCAGAACACTCTCACCACGCACAGTGACGCAGCTCGCGAGTGCGCTCTTCTCCTGTTCGAAGTACGTCAGGTGTGAGGAGGCAGTGTCGCGACAAATTGGTGCGGCCTGGACGCCTTCTTCGAGAGCCTTGAGACAGTCGTCTGAGCACGACGCAGTGACGTTGCGCTTGCACTCGCGGAAGAATGAGCGGATACCATAGTTCTTATTCCATGCCTTGATCTCGGTCAAATCGCATTCTTCCGCGGTCGGTGAAAGCCGTGGAGTATAGCGGTGTGTGTCGTTGGCCAGTGCGGCCTCACACTCTGCCAATCTCTCTCCAGCGAGCTGGCGTAGTGTGCTCGGTGAGATGATGGCCGAGCAGTTAGGCGCGATCTGGACCAGGTCGCTCCACTGCGAACGGCAGTGGTCCGAGCACGCCTGGAAGTGATACAGGATTGACGAGCAGTCCGAGTCTACTCGGTTGGCGACCGTGGTTACTTGTGCAGGGGTGCACTTCGGAGGGTCTTCGGCGGCAGCATGGAGGGCACTTGCACCTAGCAGGACGGAGGCGACCGTGAGAATTCGCATCTTGGCGTGGCCTTGGAGAGACAAATCCAAGAATGGGGGTACAGTACTATACCGTAGAGCGGGCTGCAGCCAGAGTGAGACCTGGGTGTCGTGCCTAAACTCTATTGCAGCTGAAAGAGCGATTCACTGGCGTCATTCTCAAGCCCACTACCGTAGTGGGCTTGAGTGACTAACTACGCCATGCAGAGCGTGGGATTCACCAAGCGATCATGAATGGAGTCCGTGGTATCAACTCCACTGGACACTCGAGTCAGACTCTGCGTGTATTCCCTCGACTTCGTGGACTTGGACTCCATGGCGGGAATTGGTTGCCTTTCCCGATGTAGTCTTTCCCCTGATACAAACACAGCGATTTTCGAACGAGGAGCAGCTCTTAACATCATAACTGACATGGTTGGTCGCTTCAACTTGAAGTGCGGTACTAATATGGGATCGTTCCTACTTGAAGTATTAGTAGAGCAAAGCTGTCACTGCGGTGGCAACGCTGAAGATTGCAGTCGCCGACGAGATCGAGATGGAAGCCGTGCCGACGACACGGTCTTGGTCGGGGTCGGTGCGCTTATGCTGGGCACTGGAAGGGGGGTCGACCGGAGTATATCCTCGTCTTCGCTCTTGCTGATCAAGTCCACATCGTACACCGTTTCGTTCGTGCTGGCAATGCTTTGTAGTACGGTGTTTTCCTCCACGCTCTCTCCACGCAGAATGACACAGTCCGCAAGTGCGCGCTTCTGAGACTCGAAGTACGTCAGGTTCGAGTAGCCACTTGGCGCGAAGCGGCACATTGGCGCCGCATCGACGCCTTCTTCCAGAAGCTTGAGACAGTCGTCGGAGCACGACGCATTCTTGAAAGCCGTGGCGTTCCTGTCACACCAGTAAAAGGGAGTGTCGACGCCATACATCCGCCTCCATTCCGTGGTCTCCAATGGCTTGCATTTCTCCGCGAACGGTGCAAGCCGGGGCTGTATCGAGTTGTCATGTTCACGCGTGCAGCCTCACACTTCTTGACCTCCTTCGCAGCATACTGGTACAATGTGAGCGGCGTTTCATTGATATCCTTAGACATGCAGTCGGGCAAGTCCATGACGGCGTCTCTCTTGTTCGAGAGGCAGTCGTCCGAGCACGTGTTAAACTCGCGGATGATGCGGTCGCATTCGTTGTCCGTTTTATCGAAGAACTTCTCCAACAAATGATCGGTACATTTCGGAGGGTCTTTGGCTGCTGCACGGAGAACGCTCGTGCCTAGCAAGAAGGCGGCGGCCGCGAGGATTCGCATCTTCGTGTGTTCTTGGCAACGCAAATTCGAGAATGGTCAGAGCACGAGCGGCGGTTTTGAATCAAACATGTTGGTGTGGTGCTGATTCAGCGCCTTCAGCACTGCTGAAGGCCCACAAACTGGTTGACGCTTAATTGCTGCACAGTCGGAACGAACAGTGTACTGTATTCCCTCGACTTGATGAAACTCTGGCTCCATTGCGGGAATTGGTTGCCTTTCTCGTTCCCTCTGATACAAACACTGCAGCCTTGGAGCTGCTCCTAACATGACGGAAATGGCTGGCCTCTTTTTTAAGACCCCCTTCCGAAAATCGACTGGGGGTCACAGACTTTTAACCGAGGCGCCCTCAGATGAAATGGGGCCCAATCAAAATCATGGAATCAGAGTTTGAAAGGTTTTCGATAGGGTACTATAAATCACGGGATTAGAGTTTTCTAAATACTCGGACATAGTATGCACATTCATTTGATCACTAAAGTGATCGTTTGTGGTTAGGGGGATATCATATCTTGCGACCCAATGAAATCCGTTAGCGCCTCAACTAAGTTTTGACACACCCCCAGTCGATTCCGGAAGTGGGTTTAAAAAAGAGGCTCTTTCATGTGGACCACGTCGTGATCTGACGCTCTATGACGTTTGATTGGCCAGATCCCAGAGCTCCTCGCCACCAACCGATCCGAAATGCCGCAGATCCTGACGCGTGCACTGCCAAGACCAAGACGATGTGGCGGCGACGGCATTCGACGATCAGATGCCCATGAGGCTCAGGAATGAGCCCCCATGATAGAGTAGGAAACCCATGATGCCCAGTGTTGAAAAATGATGATAGCTTATTCTACCGCTTCCTGACGAGTGACAAACTCGATCTGTGGAGGAGCAAATTTCTACATGAGATTGCTGATTTCAACACACACACACAACACCACTCCACTCCATTAGCTGGACGTCACCACACTCTATGCTCGTACTGTTGCAATTCCGAGCCAAAATGGCGTCACTCATGAGCAAGTCGGTCACTAGAGAGACCTCAAATTGAGTGAGAGAGCGTCAATGAGGAACGTGAAGAACAAAGGATGAAAGCACCGTGAGTTTGGCAACGAAACATTGGCACTGCTATTATAATAATGTGAAAAACGATCTGCGAAGAGATGGTCGTGGTGTGAAGAGGGATGATGGAAAGAGGCACAAGCAATATCTACATGCACGAAGTGGCGTGGGGATGCACAACTACATGATCATTGGGTTCTGAAGGGGGCGGCTGGGGGTTCTAATCGCTTAGAAACGGATCAGGCGCTCCAACACACGCTTCTTGTCCTCCAACTCACGCAGAGTGGCCTCCTCGTGGTCCTCGAGCCAGTCGCGGGCATCGCGGATGGCGTTCTCGGCCTCCGTGTTGCCCTTCTCGCGCGCGGTCTCGATCGAGCGGTAGATGTACTGCTCGAGCTCGTTGCGAGCCTCAATCTTCTTCAGCAGCTCCGCGTCGTCCTTCTTGAACTTCTCGGCGTCCGAGACCATGCGGTCAATGTCGGCCTGGGACAGACGGCCGTGGTTGTTCGAGATGGTGGTCTCGGCACGGGCACCCGTCTTCTTGTCGCGGGCCGACACGTTCAGGATACCGTTGGCGTCGATCTCGAAGGTCACTTCGACCTGTGGCTCGCCACGCTTGGCACGCTCAATACCCGAGATGTTGAACTCGCCTAGCTTGTTGTTCGAGTCCACGTGGGCACGCTCACCCTCGTAGATGCACACATCGACCGAGGTCTGGAAGTCCTCCTCGGTGGTGTACACACGCGTCTTACGGACTGGGATGGCCGTGTTACGCTTGATCAGCACCGACATGACCTTGCCGACAGTCTCAATACCGAGCGACAGCGGGGTCACATCCACGAGCAGCAGCGAGTTAGTGGCGTCGTTGCGGATGCCCGAAAGGATGGCACCCTGCACGGCAGCACCGTAGGCGACGGCCTCATCAGGGTTGATCGACTTGGACAGCTCCTTACCGCCGAAGAGGGCCGACAGCAGGGTCTGCACCTTCGGGATACGGGTGGAACCACCGACGAGCACGACCTCCGTGACGTCATCCGGCTTCATCTTGGCGTCCGCGAGCACCTTGACGACGGTCTCCTCACAACGCTTGAAGAGCTCCTCGTTCAGCGACTCGAGCTTGGCACGGGTCAGCGTCGAGCTGAAGTCCACACCCTCAAAGAGCGAGTCCACCTCCACCGAGGCCGAGGTGGTGGTCGAAAGCATACGCTTCGCCGACTCACAGGCCGTACGCAGACGACGCATGGCACGGGCCGAGGTCGTTGGGTCAAGACCACGGTTCTTGCGCTTGAACTCACCGACCAGGAAGTCGACAAGGTTCGAGTCGAAGTCCTCACCACCCAAGTGGGTGTCGCCACCGGTAGCCTTGACCTCGAAGATGCCGTTCTCAATGCTGAGGATCGACACATCGAAGGTACCTCCACCCAGGTCGAAGATGAGCACGTTGACGCCCTTGCCCGACTGGCCGGCGTTCGTGTCCAGACCGTACGCGAGCGCGGCGGCCGTTGGCTCGTTGATGATACGCTTGACGTCAAGGCCAGCGATCGAACCGGCATCCTTGGTCGACTGACGCTGCTGGTCGTTGAAGTACGCTGGCACCGTGACGACAGCCTGGTTGATTGGCTGGCCAAGGTAGGCCTCAGCGGTCTCCTTCATGCGCGTGAGCACCATCGACGAGATCTCCTCTGGCGTGAAGCTCTTGGTCTCGCCCTTGAAGTCCACCTGGATGAGCACCTTGTTGTCGTCACCCTCCGTGATCTTGAACGGGAAGTGGAGCGCGTCCTTCTTCACGATCTCGTCGTTGAAGTTACGGCCGATGATACGCTTGGCATCAAACACCGTGTTGGTCGGGTTCGAGGCGGCCTGGATCTTGGCGGCCTCACCGATGAGACGCTCCGTGTCGTTGAAGGCGACCCACGATGGCGTGGTACGGTTACCCTCGCTGTTGGCAATGATCTCGACCTGGCCATCCTTCCACACACCCACACACGAGTACGTGGTACCAAGATCGATACCGATGACCTCCGAGAAACCCTTCTCGGCGCGCTTGGCGCGCTCCTCACGCTCCTTGCGGGCCTTGTTGATCTTGTCCTCGATCTCCATACGCTTGAGCTTACGGGTGGCCTCATCCATCTCCACACCGCTGATCTCCTCCTCCTGCACCTGGAGCGCGGCCTGGGCCTGGGTGATACCGGCCTGGATCTGCTTGTTGGTGCGGTCGAGCTGGAGACCCTGCGTGTAGGCCGACACGGCCTTGGCGTAGTTCTTCACGTAGAAGTGCGCGGCACCGAGACGCGCGTAACCCTTGGCGAACTTCTCGTCGATCTCGATACACTTCTTGGCGTCCTGGAGAGCAGGAGTGGCCTGGCCGGCGCTCAGGTACGCGGCCGAACGGTTCGAGTAGTAGATCACGTTGGTCGGCTCGTAGGCGATGGCAGCCGTGAACTCCTTGATGGCCGTGGCGTGGTCGCCGGCGGCGAACGCGGTGTTACCACGCTCCTTAGCCTCAGCGCCGAGCTTGGCGCGCTCCTCTGGAGCGACCTCCGAGTGCTGGTCCTTCTTGGTGGTACGGGTGCGACGCTTAGGGGCCATGGTGACTGGTGTTTCAATTCCTTTTGCACGGGGAGAGCCGACTTGGGAAATGTGAACGCCAGGGCCGCAAGCTTCCAAGCCAAAGGGGGGGGAGGGAGGATCAGACAGCTCAAAGCTGCCTCCAGAGCCATGGAAAACCCGACACCAACGAAAGGCTGGGAGGGACGGGAGGGACGGGGAGAGACGACGGCAACCGATAACCAGCAGAGACTGGGAACAGCACGAGAGACCGAAGAGCTCAAGAGACCGAAGGAGCCATTTGCTTCAACACCCGCATCAGGTTCCGGTCTCAGATGATCCACAGACAGTTGAGATTGGACAACTCTGCGGTCAAATGTTGCGAGATGAGGGGTGTTTCGAACGAACTGCTGGCGCGATTGGGTGGTGAGGAAAAGCCCAAAAGAGCTCCTCGCAGCCAGTGGATCCAGACGAGGGGCTGTCTCGGAACAAACTCTCTCTAATAGAGACCCCAATAGCACGGGTTATGTGTGACGGAACAGCGACAGAACAGCCGACAGGGAGTCAAAACCTTCATATCTCGAGGTTTTATCAGATTTTGCACTGCGAGGACGCAGATCCACTAAGTACGGATTGGAAGCTGACCTCGAACCTAGTGATTAAGTGCGAGACGTACTTAGGATCCCCTGTGATACGGATCCGTTTCCTCGAAGAAAAGACAGCACCAAGATGAGCGGTAGCAATGGGGAGCTGCTTCCGGTGGATGTGAAGGTGGAGTTCTCGCAGTACCAGGGCGAGAAGCAGCTCGCGGAGCTGGTCAAGCTCATCGACAAGGATCTCTCGGAGCCGTACTCGATCTTTACGTACCGGTACTTCCTCTTCAACTGGCCGGAGCTCTGTGTCTTGGCGCGTATCAACCAGAAACTCGTGGGCGTGATCGTGTGTCGGCTCGAGCAGATCGGCGCCGGCGAACCACAGGGCGTCACGCCTTCGCCTGCAGGAGAAGACAATGAGGACGCGGAAGAGGGCAAGATGACGGGCTGGCGCGGCTACATCGCGATGCTCGCAGTGGAAAAGAAGAACCGCAAAATGGGCATCGGCTCGCAGCTCGTGCGCAAGGCGATCGACTTGATGATCGCCAAGGGCTGCGACGAGGTGATGCTGGAGACGGAGATCGTCAACAAGGGCGCGATCCGACTGTACGAAAACCTGGGATTTGTGCGCGACGAGCGACTCGTGCGCTACTATTTAAACGGCGGCGATGCGTTCCGTCTCAAGCTCTGGCTAAAGTGAATGGAAGAAATAAACGAATACACCCACGAAAGCATTGTATTGATGTGCTGTATCTAGATGAAATGGAACGACGTGCCACTGGCGTTCATCTCCAAGACGTCCAGGCGTTCGTAGAACTGGATACAGGCCTTGAGCTGGTACTGCGTGTAGCCCTTGCGCAGCACCACGGGTTCCACCTCACTCATGAGGATCGTCTTGAGCTGGCGTTCCGTCGAGTAGTCGAGGATCAGGCGATAGATCTTGGACGTCGTGTCGCTCGCCGAGCCGCTGGCACTGCGGCCATTCGAAGTGTTGGCTTCATCCTGTTCAGTCAGCGACGACTTGGACACGTACACGAGTCGGATGGCTTCGTCCACGTCCTGGTTGATGACCTCTGTGGAGAAGCGCAGGCGAGCCAGCGACTGCGAGAGACGCAGGATACTCAGCAGCTGACGCGCCGTCATCGCTGTCTGCGTGTGGTTCGAGCTTTCGCTGTTGCCGCCACCATAGCTGCGCGTAAAACGCTGCTGACGCGCATGTTCGTTCGCGTCTTGCTGACGCAACGACACGTACGCCTCGACAATGTAGCTGCACAAATGCTCGGGGATCGTCGGCTCGTACTGCTTGGCGATGGCGATAAAGTAGCGCAGCACTTCGGGACGCACTGGGTCGAAGTTCATGTCCGGGTTCTTCGCGAATCTATGCACGTACGTCACATGACGTGCCAGTGCTTCGTCTTTCTCATAGTTGGCGATATCGAGAATCAAGAAGAGCAGATCGAATCGCGACAGCAGCGCGTTCGGGAGGTTGATGTTCTCAGACGCACTGAGGCGCTTGTTGTAGCGGCCGTAGATCGGGTTTGCCGCCGCCAATACCGAGCTTCGCGCGTTCAGCGTGGTCGTGATGCCGGCCTTCGCGATACTCACGGTCTGCTGCTCCATGACTTCGTGGATGGCCGTTCGGTCGGATTCTTCCATCTTGTCGAACTCGTCAATGGCACAGATACCCATATCCGCTAGCACCAGCGCACCGCCTTCGAGCGTCATCTCCTTTGTTATGTTGTCACGCACGACTGCTGCCGTGAGACCCACACCGGAACTGCCCTTGCCAGTTGTGTACACGCCACGCGGCGCGATGGTCGCGATGTGCTTGAGCAGCTGAGACTTGGCCACACCGGGATCACCCATCAGCAAGATGTTGATATCGCCTCGCAGCCGCATGCCTTCGTCCATGCGCTTGGTCACACCGCCGATCATGAGCAGCAATAAGGCTTTCTTCACGTCCTCGTGGCCGTAAATCTCCGGGGCGATCGACTGGGACAGCACTTCATACATGTTGCCACTTTCCTGCAGCTTGAGCACTTCGTTCTCCATCTCTTCGCTCGACTCCATCGCCGAGTACCGCTTCTTGTGGTTAGCAATGTCGGTAGCTTCCAGGTACGTCTCCGTGATGAGACCCATCTGCATCTGTCGCTGAGCAGAGTATGGCAGCGGCAAGAAGATGCCACAGATCGTCACGATCGCACCTGGCTCGCACGTTCTCGTGAGCTCACCTCGCAGATACACAGTCAATGACCGCGGGATGTGGCCCATTGGTACCTGGTCGGGCAGCTCCTGGAACTTGACCTCCTGGTATTTGTCGAACTTGCTGGCTTTCGTCTGCATAAGCAGTCGTCCGTTCTGTCGGTTCGTCTGGCAGCGCTCACTTGGACACGTGACGATCGGTGAGAACTGGCGCGAGTTCACTTCCTGGTACACTTCGTACGCACACGACTCGCACGTGTAGGTAGCCACTGTGATCAGCGGTTTGACGTTCGAGACACGCGTCACCATGCCCTTGATGCGCACGAGACTGCCGACCTTGCCAGCCTTGACTTCACGGATCGGCACGGCCTTCATCTTGACGCCAGGCACGAGTCGCACTTCGAAGCGGCGCATGAGTGCAGGAGGGAAGACGTTGGTGGCGTTGACGGTGTCCGATCCACTGGTCTGTTGCTGCTGCTGTGCAAGTTCCTGGGCGCGGTGCATGCGCAAGACGTCCAACACGTCCTGCGAGTCAGTAATGTCGCGGGTTGGCGGCGGCAGGTTCTCGTCGATCGCCTCCGAGATCAGCGACAGGTAGCGGCGCGAGTTGCGCACGATACGGCGCACAAATGCGTCGTCGTTCTCGTACTGCAGGCATTTATATTCACACGTTAGAATACAACGGAGGGCAGTGAACCAAAGCAGGCATATGTGAAACGTACGATCTGGATATCATCCAGCGAGATGGGGATCGACGTGCGCTCGCGGTTGGCCACTTCTTGCTATAGCAACACCAGCATTAGACCCAAACCCACAGCATCATCTATATTGCCTCGTCGAGAAGCGTACCATCATGCGCGTGTACTTGGGTCCGTCGTTCTCATCGTCCAGATTCGACCGGAAGTTCTGCAGAAACGCCAGGCACTTCGCTACAATCCAGCCAACCTCCATCAGCACCCATCAGCCCCGAGCCCACTGTACCATCATGTATCTCGCTCACCCTTCTCGTCCTTGTAGTCGACGCCGGACGACCCGGACACCGTGCTGTCACCCGCGGACGTGCCGGCGATCGCGTTGTTCACGGGTCCTGGGCCTGTAATTCCGCCGCCTCCGGAACCGCCGAGCGACGAGCGGTTGCCGCCGAAGCCGCCACTGTTCATGCGGTTGCCGCCGCCGCCGAAGCCGCCGCCTGAAGAGCCATAGCGAGAGACCGAGGACGCCATGATGATGTGGGGGGAGGATGAAGATGTTGGTGTCGTGCGCGTATGGATGGATTGGCGTTTCCCGCGCGAAAATGGAGACCATCACTCTGGGTATTTTATCCATGTCTGTTAGAAATGAAATAAATGTAGAGTTGCATAACTGGATAATTGGTTTGGAACACGGTTACTGTGCTGGAGGTGGAAAGGGTTACCAATCTGCGGCGATGAAGCTGCATGGGCATGGAAGATGGAAGCTGCTTTGTGACGGTCTGCTTTTCGATGTGTGTTGTATTGACTATACCGGTATGTAGAGATCAACAAGCTTCGGTCACTTGCAGCCGTCCCCACCTGCGAACCTCAGACAGGATGTGGACTCGAAGATCGACAGTAGATTGGAGGTCAGCGACGCGAAGAAGATCACACCGAAAAACGTGAACAGCAACCCGCCGATCATTCTGTTGGAGCTGCCGTTGAGTTTGAGCTCCTTGGCTTGATACTTTTGATGTGGAAGAAGCGGCAAGATGGCCAAGTTCACAACCAAGCGAAGACCGTACTTGACGAAGAACGCGATCGCGACATGCCACCGCACTTGCATGGTGTCGCGCTCCATGTCATCATCGTAGACGTCAAATGCAGAGCCCAGAAGATTGGAGGTCGTGGTCATGGCTGGGACTGCGAGGTTGTACACGGTCGTGATCAAGCTGTAGGTGGAGCTTTCGAGTCCAGGCTCAGCGATCTCCACAATCACAACAAGCCGCACCATCATCGCGAGAGCATCGAAAAACCCGATGAGCTGGTCTTTCCCGAGGTAGAAGTACTTATCCCGGAAGACGTCGAACACGGTCAGGAGCACGGACGGCAAGCCCACCAGCGTACCCGCGATCACAGACACGACGATGATCGCGCGCCAGTTGGTGTTGAGGAGATGCTGCCGCATCATGTACGTCGCCAGTGCGTAGATTCCTGAGTTGAGACAGTAGAACAGGCTGCTCACAAGAGGATCGACGTGTAACCACACTTCATTGATGGTGTTGGATGGGCTCACGTCGAACGCGAAGGAGAAGAACTGAAGGAAGCCGTAGATCGTGATCTGCCACGTCGCTCGATGCTGCATGATCCGCCACACGCCTCGAAGCTGGTGACGCAGCGGCTGACCAACGACACGATCGTCCTGCAAGTTGAAACGGGTCGCGAAGAGTGCGAGGCAGCCCACCAGTGTCAAGAAGCCGAAGAGCGCACCTTGCGGGACGGAGAACTTGAAATCACCACCGTACTCATCACTGTTCAAACCGAGCGCGATAACGAGCGTGCCCAGTAGCTCAGCCGAGAAGCGAACGCCGTATACCATCGTCTGGGCATTGCCTCGCTCGAGCTCGGTCTCGCGGTGGGCGTACTCGATCATGATACCATCACACGCTACGTCGGCGAGGAGATAGCCGATCGACGCGGCCATCAGAGGGATCACGTACTTGGGGCTGTGTGAAGGCGCGTCTTTATTCACGATTTCTCCGTGACGCATATATGGCTCGACGGGAGGCGTGAATGAGAGCGCTGCCATGACGGCGATTAGGAATATCCAGCCCAAGTATATGTAGGGCTTGCGTCGATAGCCGTTGATGGGCACACAATCGGTTAGCAAGCCGAGTGGAAACTTGAGATACCACGCGAAATTTAGTAGCGAGCTTGCCGAGTTGGACTGATAGCCTTGTAAGTTGAGATAGATCTTGAAAAGCGGGTACACAATCGCTGGAAACGAGCCGTTGAAAATGCCCACAGCGAAGTAGTTGATCAGCAGACCGATGTTATTCCGTGCGAGAAGATTCACGCTGCCACCAGGACGCATTGCGCCTTCAACAGTGTACTGGGTCGTCGTTCGAGGCCGGTCTCGTGGCACAGGTGCCAACGATACGTACGACGCCATCTCGGACGGCGTCAACGTGGGCTGGCGTCCAGACCGGGTTGCTGTGCTCATCAAGTGTTCGGGATACTTGGAGAACCCGCCTTCCTCGAGGACTGGGATCGACATCATGTCGCCACGCAGTGACGGCGGGAGTGAAGATGAAGACCCGGAAGATGCCGCCGCTCTCGGACTTGCGGGTAAACTTCTCCCCATATCCACGGGTTTCCGATTCGATGAACGAGCTTGGACACGAGGAACGGGAAGTGAGTAACCTTGCGGTGTTTGTCTCCTTCTCTTGTGGCGTCGATGCGGGATGCGGGATACTGTACGAGATGTGTCGATCGCAATGCCTACGTTCCTTCCCGGCGACTGGTGCCGTCAATGGCGCTGCGCTTCTTGATGTGGCGTCACAAAAGCGTCGTCACGAGAACTGCGACCCGGAACCACTCACGAACCAACGAGCGATGGCCTGACCTGGACACGGACGTTGTACAGGGCACTGTATGGACTTTGACGGCGGCAGTCCTCAATCACTTCCAGCCAGCTCTCTCCAACACGCCCGTCCCCCGTCGAGTCGTTGAATGGCGCAGCAACTGGGGGATTTCTTTGGGAGATCCACCCAGACACTCTCGCCAAGTCGCGCTCGGCGTCGGCGGCGCCAGTGGGACCGAAGCTGAACGTCCAGAGGCAGCAGGCATCCTCTTCTGTTTCTGCGGGAATCCTCGCCGACCCGACTGCCGGCGAACACGCCGTCATTTCCTGTTCTAATCGTCAGCCAAGGTCTCACCTCAATTGTTGAGCTGCTCGACAAAGAGATCCACAACTCGCCACATTGTGACAGATGGTCTCCAGGAGGCGAGCACAAATTACCAAATCACGGTCTCTCTAGCATGCAATAACGTTGATCTAAACCGTTTATACCTGTATTTGATTATTGTGCGTATTTGTCACCTTCTTTTGAGTCGAAAATATCACCATCTTTGAGCCACCTGGGGGGACAGGCGGAAAATTGGCTGGGGACACGCCGTTCAACAACGACTGCGCAACACCGAGGTACTGTATCTTCGATTGCCACGCGTAAAAGCGGTGGCGGTCCTCTGGTCATTGACTGGCGTCTAGTCTGGCCAGGCTGGATGGAGAGGAGGCTCCAGCGACTGCCGGAATCGGTCGAGTTTAGCCCTGTAATCTTGGGAGCCGTGGACAGTGTTGCTGGCATTGGTGCGACGGTCTCCATTCTGTATTCCGCTTCCAGTACTGTAATTGCAAAACCTCTGACCAGTGGTCGGAGGTGGTCAGTGACCACAGCGGCGAGGCAGCAGCAAGTGCGCATACATCCAGCACCACCCAGCAACTTGCTGGGTGGTGTTGAATTTGAATAGATCTTTCCTCCGGACGGAACCTCCCTTGCGGAAAGATCTATTCAAATTCAGGCGTTCCGTGCCGAGTCCGATTTGTATTGTGTACAAGAGTCCGCCACAGATCCTATACAGTACAGGCTGAGCACTGTGAGCTCTTGAGCACTTGTCTGCAAGTTGTGCACGACTGTAACCTGTAGCTCGCAGTGCACAGCAACGGTTTTCAAAGAGTGCCGCCGGGCAAATATCAGGCTCGTTCGCAGTTGCTGTGTCTGCGACGTGTGAGACACACGTCGCAGAAGGTTACGCTCAATGGTAACCTTTCCCGCCTGATTTCACTTTCATCACTCTGTCCAAATCTTATTTATAGCCAATGGTCATCCTCATATAATTATTTCATCCAATCAAACTTCGTATATGTAAATCCTTCCGTCATTTTGGAGCTCATCGTTCGAATGGCGTGGATGGGAAATGATGCCCCTTCGTAAGCAGCCATCTTCACGCCGCTAGCGGCAGCTACAGTATAGGACGAGCAAGCACTACCATGGAGAGCAAAGTCGTAGAACCAGTGTATGCGCGTCCGGTGGGTGTGCTGGAGTCGCTCGGAGATGCGCTGAGCGCCGCGTTCGACGAGGAAATGGAGTTGTGGCGAGAGGTCGCGCAGTCGTATTGCAGTCCGCTGCGCACAGATCCGCAGCAACGATACAACCGCGACGGCAGGCGTAGAGATGGAGGTGTACAACTACGCAGCGTGGATACTAGTGACGGGACGATGAGCCAGAGCGAGGCTTCCGTGGATCCAGAGGAGATGCAGGCGACGAGCGAAGGTAATGGACGTGACGACTCTCTCGCGGATAAATGGGAGGAAGTGGAGGAATTACTCGCTGCGATCAGGCCAGGACAACAGCAGCAGCAGCAACGTTCACGAAGATCCGACCGGGTGGTTCCATTGCGAAGGCTAATGGAGGTGACGGTGAGGGAGCCGATGGCCAGAAGACGAGTCACAAGGTGCAACGATGATCTGGAGGATCGAGTCCACACTCTCCAAGTGTGCCAGCGGATGCTGTGGGCGTGGGCGGCACTAGGATCAGCTCAAAGCAAGTCGAGAGATCTGAAGCTGGCAGCGGAGCATCACTGGCACCAGTCGAAATGCAGAAGCAGCTTCTCCCGATGGCGTCAGTTTTGTCGACGACAGCAATTTCTTCGCGAGTCCAGCCACGCAGTTACACGTTTGGCTCAGACTCGTCAGCTTTCGAGCACGCTGCATCACTGGTGGACGATTCGGCGTTGGTCCCGAGGCGAACGCGTTCTCAAAGCGTGGCGAGATGAGCGACGAAAGCGGGAAAGCTTCGTTTCCTGGCTGGAAATCGTCGAAATGAGCCGCGAAATCAAGCGTATTCGCAGTAATGCACTGTTCAAGCGCGTGCAAGGTGCGTGGGCGGCGTGGACGCGGTTTGTAGTCGAGCAGAAATCCAACCACGAAGTGTATCAACTCGAAATTGGCTTCAGGCTCGGCCGATATTTTAGATTTTTCGCTGCCGGGATCTGTCTTTCGAGGGCACGTCGAGTTTCAATCGCTATCTCGGCGAAGCACCACCAGGCCAAAGTTTATCGAAGGGTTTTTCACGGCTGGATCGACTACAATACAAGGCAGCGGCGCAAGAATATGGCGGTCGAGTGGTGGACGCACTGCGTGTTGAGCCAAAGTTTCGAGGCGTGGAATCTGCTTCATCGCTGCTTTGTGTATCGGAACCGCCAGAACTTGCGAGCTCGGACGTGCTACAAGACTTGCTTGGTGCGAAACGCTGTGAACGCGTGGCGGAAGCTGGTGCTTCAGCGGCGTCAGCAGCGCATTGGATTAGCGGTACGTGCTTCACTGATGTTGTTTGGCCGGGAACCGTAGCACTAACGATCTGACTGGTACCACATAGCGTCTGGTTGTCAGACGACTACAACGCGTGTGCTTCAGGCATTTGCAGAGTGCTGTAGCTGCCGACCGGACTCTTTCCCACCAGTTGCAGCAGTGGAAGATACGACGCCACCTTCTCAAGTGGAGGATCCAAGCGATGCATCGAGTGCTTATCACCAACCATCGCCATGAAGTCCAAGCCATCCATCGAGTCAGGATGCTCCATCAGTTCGCGTGGCGACTTTGGCGTGATGCGTACGAGTCCAGGCTTCGGGTCAAGCGACTGATCACTCTGGCCGAGCAAAACGTGCTTCGTGTGTGGTGGCGACGATGGACAGACTACGGGATGATCGGGAAAGCGAGCCGAGCTATCTTGCAGATCGTCGACGTTGAACGGAACTACCGCCAGCAGCGTCTTGCGGTTCGATGCTGGCGTCGCTTCTGCTCGTCACAGATTGAGTTGAAGGCTGCACACAGCATCAGCACACGACACTACGACACATCCATACTGAAGACCAATCTCCAACGCTGGAGAATGTGGCTGTGTGCAAGACGAAAGAGCTGTGCTCGAGTTGCTGACGCGGAGGAACTCTTCATCCGACACTGCCTTAGGCGTTGGCGTACCCGCGCGTCCAACCAGAAGAAGCAAAACGACGAGCGAGCAGATTCCATCGTGAAGCGTCATCCGCTGTGGTTGAAACGAGTGTGGTTTGTGACTTGGCAACGCAATGCCAAACGTCAAGTGAGGGAAAGAGTCGCTAGGCTCTTCAAGTTGTGGCAGCAATTCGTGATGCGAGCCCACCAAGATCGACAAGCTGAGAGTCTGGCGCACAGGATTCAGCTCACACAGTCATGGCGTCGGTGGACGGCATTACGAGCGATGAACATTCGCATTCGAGAGCAAGCGGCGCTTCTTGAAAGCAGCGCGAGGAGCAAGCTACTCCATAAGGCATTGATTGAGGTGTGGAGGACGAAGACAACCCGTTTCATCGCAGCACGTCGAAAAATTCAGAAGATCGGAGCAACCACGACAGTTCGGTATGCTCTCCAGCGTTGGAAGAAACAAATCGACACCAAGAAGCTGCGTACTCAGGCGACTGAATGGTACCATCGATGCATACGACTGAAGATTCTACGATCACTCCACAATTTATTGATTCTTCGACCCCTCCAACTGACAAGAGATCGTGAGAACAAACGCAAACGGCGTATCTTCGACGCGTGGGCAACAGAAGCTAACGCAATGCGGCGTCTTCGACGTGCTACAACGCAGCTGAACCAGTGGCGAGCGAGGCAAACGATGAACAAGTTGCTCGTGCGATGGAAAAGTCGACTGCGCAATGAGGAGTTGGCTAGATCCGCTGCGAGTTTCCATCGACAACGACTTCGACGACTGGTGTTCGACGTCTGGCTGCGCTTTACTGCAAGCAGGCTCACTTGCCGTGAAGCCTCCGAGCAAATCATTTTCTCTGCACGCCAACGAATCTTCAAATCCTGGCAGCGAGCGTTGGCGCGCCAGCTATTCGTATACGAACTGGAAGCTCATTTTGACCACGCGCTGCTTCAACAGGCCTGGGCCAAGTTCCGGGACGCCGTTCACCAGAAACAAAGCGCTCGACGTGAGTGGGTGAAGCGCTTGAGCTCTGTCCTGTTGCGGAAAATGATTCAGCGCTGGCGGCATCTTGTCGAGGTCCAGAATGTCCAACTTCTTGTGGCGAGCTCTCGAGCGAGCAAGGTTCACACCCGATTAGTGGCACAAGTCTTCGACGAGTGGACGCATTTCGTGTCCATCCGTGCGTTTGTAGCTGTTCGTCAACGTCGCGAGGCATTGTCCAAGAAGACGATTAGTTTGCGGCACTGGAAGCTGTACGCGTTGCTTCGATATCGAGAGCGTCGACGACAGCAGCGTTTGATGTTGGAGATCTTTTCGGCGTTGAAGAGGCACGCGATTATCAGCGAAGCTAGTCGTGAGATCCAGTACCGCAGCTACCAAAGCACGTTAGCTACTGCATGGATGGCCTGGAGACTCGAGTTTTGGATCAAGCAGTCCCACACAACGACCGAAAGTGGATTATTGCGTCAATGTTTTGAGGCGTGGCGATCGCAAACTGCCGCACAATGCGATATCCAGCAAGAAGAGCGAGTCCAGTATCACACGCTTTTGGATTCATCTCGTCGAGATTCTGTGAGGCAGATGACTGCATTTGCTGAGGCGACGATGTTGCAGCATACCGTCCGACGTCAGCGCTTGATGATGCAGCGTGTCGTCCACGCCTGGGCGTTAGCAGCTCAGACCTGCAAGCGTCAGCGGCTCAGGGATGGGACGAAGAGAAGACTCTCTTACGCTCGTCGCCTCTCGATGGACTCGAGCCAGAAACAGCACGACGAATTTCTTGAGAACGAGGACCAAGAGAACGTGAGTCCTAACTTGAAAAGAACGACGTCGAGTTTCTTCCCGTTCTCGCCACACGTAAATCAACAGGAAGCAGAGCTACTAGAACTGGAGAATTGGTCGTCACGGCTACTCAAGAGCGTGTTTGACGAGTGGCGATCCTGCGTACGCTCTTGCGATGTGTGAAGACTCGAGCAGCAAGCAACGAAGCCAATCAACAGCCAAAGACAAAGCAAAAAAAAGAAGAAGCTTGTTGGCGCGTGGCGGCTGATCACGAACTACGTAACGTGAGCTAACGGTATACAAAGCAGCCCCCACCATCAGCAAAGACACGGGCAGTTCACGCGCTGGATCGATCAACTACACGGTGTACTCGAGTACGGGCAACTCGGAGCCGTCTGGGTGGCCGCCTTTGTCTGCATCCAGCGTCGTGTTGATCTCCGTTGGCTGGAGAAGCGCGTCCAACTGCCATTCGTTCCAGTCGCTCGGCGGGTCGTACATGCCGTCAAACTGCGGGAACCCATCTTCCTCTTCTTCTTCTTCTGTCGTGGTCTGCTCGCTGTTATCGGAGACCAAGTTCAGCAGCTCTGCATCCACTGACGAGTCACGCGTCATCTCTTTCCAGTCCTCAAACGTCACGCCCGCGAGATTGAAGCCTGCGAACGTCGCATCGGCCGGCGAATCTGGTAGCGCCATGGCCTCGTCAGCGTCCTTCTCGAGCTCCTTCACGAGCCGCTGCGCGTACCGCACGATGTACTTGTGGCCCGTGAACTGGTCGAGCGTGGTCTCGTCCACACGATGCTCGGGCCGCTTGAGCTTGGTCTTGCGCTTGAGCAGTCCACGCTGGTGACGAGACAGCTTCTGTTGGTACTTTTGCGCGTGGGTCTGCGCCTGTTTGATGGATCGCGTGCCGATATGATCCGAGATGAGCCGCCACGGGCCACACGGATACAAGGTCATGGCCTCGATGAACCGCTCATGTTCACTCACGGACCACACGCCGCGGATCTCACAGTGGCGATTGTTGCGGTGCATTCTGGCGGAGAAAGCTGAGCTCGATGGGGGTCAAGTTCCGGTGGTCTTGACTGGTGGAGTTAATGGCTTGATGTCGGCTTGGTGGCTGGATTCCAAATGTCCCCAATGGACGAGAGGACAGGATGAAGGCCCCGCGGCTTTGTGGCCAGATCCACAGCACGTAAGCGTACCGAACTGTACAGTCTGTTTCGCGATTAGGATTGGGTGTCATCTGATCGAACTGCTATAACTGATACTTGCTGAAAACTATCATAATGAAAAGGTAGTCAATAGAGCAATTTCGAATCCAATTACCTTGATTTCTCTATAACTCAGTGGCGATCCTAATCGCGAAACGGACTGTACGAGAAGGTGAGACAACGGGTGCGATTGTTCCGCCGTTGCCTGACCAAGTGAGCTGCTCGGTGATTGGCTCGGAGCTCTGGCACATGGGACGGTTCAAGGTGATGCCTGACTTGATGGAAGGAGTGGTCTGACCTGTCATCTGCAGGTTGACTCGATATCCATAGGGGGTTCAGTGCGTTTACATCGACAGAGGACGCCGCCCTCTGTCAGCACCTGCGTATACTACCGGTACAGTGTACCGCTTTAGCCATAGCAGGTCCGACCAGCAATCCACACCAAGAACTTATAGGAAAGAAGCAACGCCATGTGCAGTGCGGGCAAAGGACACGGATCGTGTACGAAGGACCGTGGATCAAGGAGCTTGTGTCGAAAGATGGATCGAGAATGGTGTGTTCTTGGGAGCTTGTTTGGCTGCTGTTTGGTGTTTGCTTTTGTGGTGATCTATTTCATGGACAGGCCGCTTCTATTCAATGGCGACGTGGCTCCGTGTCGCGAGTCGATCAAAAGAACGAGCGCGACGGAAATGAATACGGAAACCAGCAAGGCGACGCGAGAAGTAGATCGCGCGATGCGGCGGCGATCGGACGGTGCGAATGCCACCGACGCGCCGCCCGCGTTGGAGATCAAGTCCCGTGACGCTGCATGACTCATGACTCATGCCTTGATCACGGCCTTCGGCATCTCTGTCTCTGCAGCCGGTTATGGTCGCTGACTGGTGCTATGGAATGGTACGTGTGCCGTTAGGCCTGCTGGTGGGTGTGTCGACGACGGGTTGTATCGACGGACAGCTCACATGCAATAGTCGCGTAGATCTACGGCGGGCTATGAAGCGAGCAACCGTGTAAAATCAAGTCTATTTTAATAGACTTATTAAAATATGTGCTATAGGCTGCGCAAGCGAGCGAGATGCAGGCCACGCGCTTGCTGGGGCGTCTAGACGCAAGCAGAGCGTCCAGTGAAGTCAGAGCTCCGTATGAAGCAGCCACAGCGGCCCTTTCGACCTTCGCGTGTTCAGCTTACGCTCTAAGCTCAACGACGACGTGTCTTCCAGAACGCGCCGCAGAGTGAGCACAAGAGTAGCTACGGTAGATAAATACTCACGAGGTAATACAATATAATCCATCTCCCTTTGAACCGAGTCGACTGCGACGCTTCTTCTGCCAGGAGTCATTTAACTCTCGGTCTGGAATCTGTGGATACCGGAACCAGTCTGAAAGCTTGCATCGCCACTGACCGTCCTGGCCACGAACTAAATTTCGAATAAAATGGACGGGCTATGTATCGGTTTTCGAAAATAACACAACATACCCCACTACTATCTGGCGGACTTGACCTGCTGGGGGTTGAGCTCGCTGTGTGACGCGGTGAAAAGCGCAGCACAATTGCCCACGATAGATACGTAGGGAGCTGCGACTACGTGGCAGCAAGATCCAGTACTTACAGCCATCCAATCAAGCGCCGAGAGGTCGGCTCACGTCCTCAACTCGCGGCTTGTGGGAGCAGATCACACTCATACTCGGCATTGGGATAGCACGTCGCTCGTTCCGAACAAACCAACAGCACCACACCACAGCCTCGAGCTCACTCTCGGCTCAGTTCCCCAACGACACACTGCGCTTCTCTTCCTCTCCATCGCTATCTGCGAACAGCACTGACTGCGTCCGCTCACGGCTGACTGCTGCTGCATCAGTCTGTTTGCGTGTCTGTCTGGAGCGCGTCGCCGTTGAACAGCGATGACACGATGACACGACGACTCCCAGATGTGGATGATACGTGGTGTGACAGTCGCAGCCTGCACAGCTCCACAGCTCCAACCAACTGCGTACTGTAGTCCCACACGCGTGCGCTGCGGTCGCGAACGGCGGCTCGTAGTGAAGCTGCAGATGGCGACGGCGACGCTCCACTTGCACGGCGTCCATCGGACTCGTCATCGAGGGGGTCTTCGCTGCGCCGCCTGACCGGGCGACGGACTGTCCAACAGTAAAGACACTATGCGTCCTTCGTGACATCGCGTCAGCTATGGTCACGGTGACCGGAGCAAGTGTACCCTCCTGCAGTACCTGCATCGTACCCAACCGTAACCCAAAGTCACTGTTTTGGTCTATTTCCGTAGTAATTCATCCTTGAACGTCTATTCTAGATAATTAAACCCAGTCCGAAGCCATCATCAAGTCCAAAAGGAAATCGACAGCAAGATGCAAAATGCGAGAGGCTAGGTGTCCGTCGCGTCCTGCGCTGTCAGGCGCACAAGGCAAGCACACAAGCAGCGAGTGGGAAAGGACGTGCGGTGGACTCGGCTGTCGGTCTGTGCTCATGCCGCCGACACGCTGCTGCGTTGCATTTGCCTGTAGTTATTTGACCTTAACTTTGACTAATAGACGTCGTTTGAAACCCAGTTCAATCGGAGCAGTCAACGGCTTTACAGCCACAAAGTATCGAATCGAGAAGCCGATGCCACACGACAAAATCACAACGAGTGCCTCGAGGTTTATGCGTCAAGTCCAATCACATTGCACACATTTTTTGTAGGAGACTACGGCCACGCGTCAGCTTTGATCTTCTCTACGGCATTTATTTGAGCGAGCATTTACTTCGTAGTATGGGCGAGTCCACGTCAGTTCGCGGGAAGTCGGGCAAGTAATGCAAATCTCGGAGGAATGAAATGATGGAATGCTGGGACGGCAGCAGTTAAGCAGGAGATCGTCTCAAGGATCACGAGTCGCTACGATCCATCAAGACAGGCGCCACGCTCGGCCACCACGCGCCGTGTCTGGTCGCACGCGATGTGCGTCTCGTACTGGCGGAGCTGGCGCTGACGACGGTCGTAGAGGATGGTCAGTATTTGATTGATGGAGATGGCGTGCTGACCAGGCTCTGGATTGTTGGTGCACAGCTGCACATGGCTGAGAGCGGTCTTGACGGACGGACTGCTGAACGCGAAGCAGCACTTGCAGAACCACGGCGACGAGCACGCTGCGTGAAGACACTTGGCTGCCAGCGAGTGTCCGAAGTCGGCGACAATGGTCTGGAACTGCGGGCAGCAGAGCTTCAGGATACGCTCGCGCACGATGTGCACATGGCGGCTCACCTCCTTCTCCTGCTCCATACAAGCGAGTTGTCGTACGGCGCAGGTCTCGCCTGGGTGGCTCTAGATCACCTGGCCGGTGGCGTCCGAGCACGAGAGGCAGTAGATTTTCTGGCAGCTCTCACACTCTGTGAACTGCGCAGTGGTCGCGCGCTCGTGGTCTTCTTGAGCGGCAGAATCTGGCTGCAATCTGGCTGGGGACACACCGCATACTCGTTTTCAAGTTGCTTGACGTAGGCCAGCACTGCTGCATGGACTAGCGCATCCGTGTCGCGCGAGAGCTTGTACACGTCGCTCACGTGAATCGCACGCGCGCAGTTCTTCGCTGGGCACAGCAGAGGAAGATGCCAGGCCACTACCTGTGCTATGAGTGGCTGGCAACGCAGACAGAACGCCTGCCGACAGTCGGTGAGCTTGACCATGGCGTTTTCGACTGGGATCCGCGTCGCGCACGCCCACGAATGAACGAGAGCACGCAATTGCAATCAGCACTTGGAGTAGTATCAGCCAACTGCAAGATGGAAAATCCACTCGGAGAAAGCCCCTGTTTGAGCTCTGGATTTCCCACAGGATTCGACATTCGAATTCGAACAAGTGTCGTTGAAGTTTGGTGATGAGTTTCAAGCTTGACATAGGCGACAAGGCCCAGTGAACGTAGTTGGTCCGATTGACGTGAATGGGGGCGAGGGCGTGGGCTCCCTGCAAATCGGAGCTGTGTGGATGTGCGCACTTGTACTGTGGGTCGACTGGAATCGCCTGCAAGAACCCACTCAGCGGTGTGGATCCAATGCAATCTACACACGAGCCGCAAACCCGCTCGGGCACTGTACGATCCGCTGCTGCTGCAAAAATCCGAGTCGCTCATCCCGATCCATCAACACAAAGGCGTCCCTCTACTGGCACTTGAGGGGGGGGGGGGG
>JAADXI010000329.1:0-25688 GCA_023337615.1 Pythium brachiatum | reverse complement strand
GACCGAGTTCGCCGCGCTCGATCCCGCGGGGCTCGAGGCGTGGAAGAGGATCTTCCAATCGCAGCAGGATGCACTCGCTACAGCTCCACTGCCCGCGTCGAGCTACAGCTACAGCATTGCGACGGCTCCCACGGAGCCAGAGCCAGAAGTCACTCGAGCAGAGTGGATGGATGACAATACCGGAGGTGGTGGAGTGGAGAAACCCTGGAGGTCGGAGCAAACGCAGGCAGCGGTCGAGACAGAGGCGACAAGACAAACTCAGGAAGCGGACCAAAGAGAGACGACGGACCAAGCAACGGAAGCTGAACAAGATACTGAAGCGGGATCACCGACGCAGGAGATGACGCATGACAGGGTGGAGGATGGAGAGGCTCCTGCTGCTGGTGCCAGTGGCGAGTGCGTGGTGTGCTTCGACGGCCCGCAGAACGCCGTGTGTGTGCCCTGCGGCCACAATGCCGTGTGTATGGACTGCGCCGAGCAGCTCACTAAGACCAGCCACGAGTGTCCCGTGTGCCGTGGCCAAATACGTGAGGTCATTCAGTTCTTCCGTGTGTAAGATAACCAGATCCAGGAGCTCAGCTCGCAATTGCGTTGCCTCAATCTCGTAAACTAGGACGTGTTTCCGAATATATTTGGTTGTATCCTACATTAGTGTCCAAAATTAGTAAAATAGAACCAGCAGCTCCGCACAATTGAACCGCTGGAACGCAGACGAAGACGCGTCGGCGCTGTGCGGAATCCCCACTCGCTACGTGTGCATCAACTCTCTTCATCATCCACCAGGCACCACAACCATTTGTCAACTACACAACCATGGCGTCTGCAAAGCGTGGCTCGGCGGCGCCGTTCAAGTCGTTGCAGTACTTTCTGAACCGCACGCAAGTGTTGGCTCAGTACCGCGAGTTCCTGCGCATCACGCAGCCGCTGGAGGCCGAGACGCGGCGCGACGTGCGCCAGCAGATCCGCGCCGCCTACGAAATGTATCGCAACGTGGAAGACGACAAGCAAGTGTCCATGTTCGTGCGCCAGGGCAAGGACCAGCTCAAGCACGTGAGCGACTTGGTGGACTCGGCGGTCGCGCGCCAGCGACTCGCAGACGAACAGGCCGCAGTAGCAGCCAAGCTAAAGGCTTCAGAGACGTGGACAGAAGACAGTGATGGTGATGACAGTCAGGACGATGTGAAGGGCCGTGTGGGCACGGGATGGCCCTGGAAGAAGCCCGAGCCGGTGAAGAAGCTCGAGCTCGAGGGCATTAGACGGCGATAAAAAGCCCTATTGAGGCTATAGAATAGACCTCTTGTATGGTAGATGGTGTATGTGCATCACCAGGAGCAGGCGGTGAGAACTGGGCGTTCATGAAGCTCTCTATTGGCGGCTTGATCGGCGCATGATATCCATACTTGATTCTTGATCAACTTATAAAATGTATTGGGAGCTCTTCACGAATCAGCAAACAATCCACACGGAAAGAAAACCTCGATTGACAACGACCGCAAAATGGCGGCATCTCCTGTGCATGCAAGCAGCCACCGCGGCGTGCTCAAGGTAGGTTGATGGTGCGCTTAGTAGAGTGGGTGTGGATGGTAGACGCTCGCTGTTCTCTGTGTGCTGGTGAGCTGAACTGACGCTATGAACGTGCTGATAATGACGCTAAAGTATTCGCGCGTGATGATTAACAGCGCGCTCATTTCCGCACCGGCGCCAGCGCCACTCAACGAGAACCTTCTCCACCGCGTGCGTATACTACGGTATCTCGGGAGTGTTTTCACGTTGGCTGACGTGAGCGGTGGGCATACAACAGGAGGTGTTTGACTACGATTTCAGTCGCGAGCGCGTGTTCCTCGAGATCGCGCACGCCGAGATCGACGCAATGAAGCAAGCAGATGAAGAGGCTTCGACTGCTGCGGCTGCAAGCGCTGCTGCGTACGCGGCGGAAGCCAGCGAACCCGGCGATATCGATGAAGAACTGGCGCGTCAGGTGAGTCTGTTTGTACTGAGAGTGGAAGAGGATACTCGGCTTGACTCGATGGGCTATTCCTCATAGTCCAAGAGCCTCTCGATGTCAGGAAGCGGTAGACCGCTCACGCAAAGCCGCCCACGTTCGCCCAGTGAGGACGACGTGGCCGCTGCTATCTCTGCGTCGCTGCGCGAGTACTAAGACGACTGAGGAATGGAACGCGGCATTAACAATTGTATCATAACGACACCATCACGTCCACGCAAACTCCCCTGCGCTGTGCTCATTATCTTATAGGACTATCGGGATGCATAAGGTTGTACGCGAGCCAGTAAAAGCGCCCGTAGTCCACGTAGAGTTCTTCGCCTGCGTGGATCTCCTTCAGTGCCACGACCAGCGCCTTGTCTTCCCGTGGACGCTTCTCAAACGCCACGTTATGGACGCCTTTGCTTCGGCAGTCGTTGATATACCGCGCCATCACGTGTGGACACTCGCGCGCGTCCACGTACTTGCCGTCGCCCAGCTTCATGAGATATGACTTGTCCTCTAGCTGCCATGCCTCCTTGTTCGGGTAAATGTGGCCCGTGTATTCACAAACAACGTCGTCTTTCATGAAATTTCGCACAGCGAACAGCCCCTGCCCAGCGCCTTGTATCAGCGACTCGTGTGCTTCCACACCGTCGTGCTTCATGTCCTCCGCGGAGGGCGTCTTCTCTCGCATCTCCATTTCCATCGCCGTTTCTTCCCCACAAGCACCACTTAGTGCCATCAGCTTATAGTCACTAAAGCGAATGCTAACACTCTTCTGGACCAAAGGTCCATATGAATGTTCTGGAGCCCCAAATCCAACGTTATATTGACTACGCGCGTAGCGTTTGATTTCGTGTCCAATCTAACGTTCCATTGTCAGCAGCTCCATCCACATCCGCATCTTGTGGAAGGCAATTGCCCACCACAAAGCAAGTTACCGCGCACTCCCGCGAAGCGTCTCGTGTGCGTGAAGATGGCTGGCGCTGCGGCTGGAAATGAAGCCAAGAAGCTGGCGGACGCCATGCGCAAGACGCTGAACTTGCCGCACACGGCGTTTCCCATGCGCGCGAACGCCGCCGTGCGCGAGCCGGAGCTCCACGCGCGCGTGGTCACGAACGTCTACGAGCACCAGCGCATCACGCGCCGCAACGCTGAGACGTTCGTGCTCCACGACGGTCCTCCATTCGCCAACGGCAGTCTGCACATGGGCCACTTCCTCAACAAGGTGCTCAAGGACATCATCAACCGGTACAAACTCATGCGCGGGTTCCGCATTGACTACGTGCCCGGGTGGGACTGCCACGGGCTGCCTATTGAAGTCAAGGCGTTGGAAAAGCTCAAGCGCGAGACCGGTGGAGACGCGTCGTTGCTCACGCCATTAGAGGTGCGTAAGCTGTCGCGAGAGCTGGCGACTGGCGCGATCCAGGACCAGAAGCAGGACTTTGAACGGTGGGGTGTACTGGCGGATTGGTCTGGTGACCCGGGCAGCTACTATGTGACCATGGATCCAGCATACGAGGCCAAGCAGTACGACGTGCTGAAGAAGATGGTGCAAGATGAGCTGGTGTTCCGTGGGTTCAAGCCGGTGTACTGGTCGCCGTCGTCGCGCACGGCGCTGGCCGAGGCAGAGCTCGAGTATGCGGACAACCACGTGAGCCACGCTGCATACATTGCGTTCCCGTTCCACAATGCCAAGACTGAGAGTGCGAAGCGTCTGCTGGGAAAGTACGGCGACTCGCTGTCGTGTGTGATCTGGACCACGACGCCCTGGACGATCCCGGCCAACCAGGCGCTGTGTGTGAACGCCGGCTTCCAGTACGCGATCGTGCACCAGAAGTCGCAGAGCCGCCACTTCCTGGTCGCTGCTGAACTCGTGGAGAGCTTTGCGCGGACACTTGGATCTGAAGAAGGAGATCTTGAGGTCGTGGAGACCATGACGGGTGACGTGCTGGAGGGCAGTCTGTTCAGCCACCCACTGCTCAGCGACCGCAAGTCGGTGGTGCTGTTGGGCGACCACGTCACGGCAGATGCAGGTACTGGTATCGTGCACACGGCTCCAGGCCACGGCCAGGATGACTACTTCGCGTGGATCAGCCACCACCAGGGTGACAGCTCCAAGGCCGAGATCATTTGCCCAGTGGATGACCACGGTCGCTTCACAACCGACTCGGGACTGGAGTCGTTGACTGGTCTGGAGGTGCTCACGGACGGTAACAAAGCTGTGATTGAGCTCCTCACGAACTCGGGCAAGCTGCTTCATGTGTCCAAGTTCAAGCACCGCTACCCGTACGACTGGCGCACGAAGAAGCCGGTGATTTTGCGTGCGACGGCTCAGTGGTTTGCCAAGCTGGACGGTCTCCATGAAGTCGGCAAGCGTGTGGTGTCGGAAGAAGTCGAGACGTTCCCGAAGAGCTCCCGCCGTCGACTTGAAGCGACGCTCTCGAGCCGAAACGAGTGGTGTATCTCCCGCCAGCGTGCGTGGGGCCTGCCAATCCCTGTGTTCTACCACAAGGAGACCAATGAGCCATTGATCAACGACGAGACCATCTCGTTCTTGCAGAAGATTGTGAAAAACTACTCGACGGAAGACGGCCGCAAGGGCTCGGATTGCTGGTGGGATCTTCCTGTCGAGCAGCTCCTGCCACCTACGTACCAGGACGTCGCCCACCAGTACGAGAAGGGCACGGATACTTTGGATGTGTGGTTCGACAGTGGTAGCTCCTGGCACACTGTGCTCGACGACGTCGCGCCAGGTCAGCTCAAGCAGGCCGACGTGTACCTGGAAGGCTCTGACCAGCACCGAGGATGGTTCCAGTCGTCGTTGCTCACGTCGGTGGCGATGCAGAAGGCCGCACCGTACAAGCACGTGATCACGCACGGCTTTGCGTTGGACGAGCGTGGAAGCAAGATGTCCAAGTCGCTTGGCAACACGATCGTGCCCAAGGATTTCATCGATGGTTGTGACGTGCTGATCCCAAACGCGAACCCAAAGAAGAAGCCAAAGAGCCTCAAGGTCCCAGCTTACGGCGCTGATGTGCTGAGGTACTGGGTCGCGTCGACGGACTACACGGGCGACGTGAACTTTGGCCCGTCAGTGATCTCCAAGGTCAGCGACTCACTACGAAAGGTCCGCAACACGGCTCGTTTCCTGTTGGCAAACCTGAACGACTTCAACCCGGACCAGCACGCTCTGCCGTATGACCAGCTCACGTCCAGCGTGGACCAGTACATGCTCCATGTGCTGCTGCAGGCGAACCAGCAGATCACGGAAGGCTATGAAACGTACGCGTTCAACCGTGTGCAGAGTGCGCTGGCGCATTTCATCTCAGCCGACTTGTCGGCGTTTTACATGGAGGCTTGCAAGGACCGCCTGTACTGTGACGCGCCTGATAGCCCAAGCCGACGATCGGCTCAGACCGTGTTGTGGCTCACATTGCAGTCGCTGTCTCGAGCCGTGGCGCCTGTGGTGTGCCACACGGCTGAAGACATTCATCTTCACTGGAAGAGCCAAGTGCAGCAGTGCGAACTGGAACAGGTGGACGGTAGCATCTTCACGGAAGACGACGCGTGGCTGCCAGCATCTCCACAGTGGCAGAACCCTGCACTTGCGTCCCAGTGGGCTGCGATCCGTCAGCTGCGTCTGGAAGTGAACCGTGTCGTAGAGAAGATGCGAACTGCTGAGGCCGTGGGCAGCCAGCTCGAGTGTAATGTGTACATCGTGACCAGCGACGAGCGTGCGGCCAGCGTGCTCAAGCCGATGACGACCAAGGCGGACGCGACGCTCGAAAACGTGCTGCTCTGCTCCGGTGTGGAGCTCGTCAACAGTGCGGAGGAGATCACGGCGGCGACGGCTGAACACCAGTTCCAGGGTGCGTGCCAGCTCACGCTCGTGGACGGTGAGAAGATCGACGTGGAGATCGTCGTGACCAAGGCCAAGGGCCACAAGTGCCCTCGCTGCTGGAAGTTTGCCCCCGAGGTGGACGCGGCAGAGACCAAGCTGTGTGTGCGCTGTGCCACGGCGACGAACCTCCAGAGCGTTGCGGATCTCGCGGCGTCGCTAGTGCAGGAGTGATCTGTTCACAATCCAATAGATACAAGCGTTCTAATTCATTTGTATTTTGATGCATTCCTATTAAGCGGTCGTGGAGGTGCTAGTCTTCGTAACCTCGAGTGCCAATGCGACGTTCAGGCGACCGAAGCCGAACTGGTTGTTTGGGATCACGCTGTCCGCAGTGCCGCCACACACACGCAGCGTCGCCGCGATCTTCCGCACGGTCGTGCTGGTGATGGCGGCTCGGATCTCAGGCATCGTGAGGTTGGCGTTGGCACTCAGCATGAGAGCGATCGCGCCGGAGACGTGGGGAGCCGAGAGACTCGTGCCCTGGCTCGTGTAGTACGAGTCGTCAGCGTCGCCCCACGCACTCTTGACGCTGTAGCCTGGAGCAATGAGGTCTGGCTTGATGGTCCCGTCACTGCTGGGACCCTTGCTGCTGGCAGAGACCACGGCGTCATCCGATCGCGACGCGCCAACGCTGATGACCTCAGGGTACGCGGCTGGGTAGTTGACCGTGCTACACAGTGGGCCTGTGTTTCCATTGGCAAACACAGGGATGATGCCGGCTGAGACCCACGCACGGATCGCAGTCTGGTGGCTCCAGTCCACGACACTGTCTCCCCAACTGTTGTTGATGATGTGCGGCGCCTTGGAGCAGTCCGCGTTCTCGCCGTTCACGTCCGTGGGGCACAGCATCCACTGCAAGCACGAGAGCACGTCCGACTCGGGACAATCTTCGTCACGACACGCCTTGCACATCATCCAGGTCGCTCCCGGTGCAACACCAAGGCCCTTGGAGCCGACAGCAAGACTGGCCACCGCCGTGCCGTGGCCCTGCGGGTCGTACGGCTCACTGGCCTTCTTCTCTGGGTCGAACCAGCCGTAGTTCGCGGCACCACGGAAGTTTCCACTCAACGTTTCGTGCGTAGCCAACACACCAGTGTCGATGAGACCCACAGTCACGCCTTGACCGATCGTGCCGTTGCCCCACGCGGTCGTGGCGCCGATCTTCGTCACACCCCACTGCGCGGCTGAGATATCTACCGACGTTGGCAGTGCCGAGTCGATCAGCGGTCTCACGCCGCCTGGTAAATCCACGGTGGTACCGTTGGCATCAACCGCCAACACTTGAGGCAAGGCAAAGCGCTGTTCCTCGCGCAGCTCCTTGATACCAGGCAGCTTGGAGAGTTTCTCGACCAGTTCCTGGCTCGCGTTGCGGAAGAAGAGCTGGTTGGTCATCCAGAACTGGCGCGTCTTGGCGAACAGCGGCTTCGTGGTCGTGCCGTTCTGGGCGATGACAGAGTCCACGGCCTTCTGTGTGGTGTTTGCGTGTTTCTGGAGTGCATCGACGAGCTTCTTGATGCGGACACCGCGGCGCACGATCTCCCACTTGCTGGTCGAGTTGCTTGCCTGTTCCACAAGCCGCCGGTCGTCCTCAGCGTTGTGCGGGTCGTTGTTGTGCTCTTCCAGCACGCGCGATGTCGACTGTTTCATGGTGACGATGAGGTTCACGGAGCCCTTCTGCTGCAGCGCGCGGTGCACACGCGGATGCACAACAGCGGAGGCGTCCGTGCCATCCATGAGCGCGAAGGCGGCGACGAGCGCCAACGTCACGAGATTCTGCAGCATTCTACTGAGGAGACAATGAGCAAATAGCCATCGCTGGAGCGTGGGGGCATTGCTCGAGGAGGGATACGACGGAGCAGACACACGCGCATCATCTGCGACGCGTGAGAGAGCCGAGCTGTGAGCAGCTCTTGCTCTGTGAGTCACACCCACAGATGGCAATGGTCACCATGTCAACGGCAAATAGTGACATATGTGTGGCCTTTCTCGTCATTATATCCAGTGTTTGTATGAGTGTATGAGTCACTATAGCGAGGGAAAGCTCGTTGCATTGGCTGCGTCGTCATGACGTCGCTCTCTGGATTAGACAGGCCACAGCGTGAAGAGCAAGCGCAGCACCAACATACATGTATATGTACATCGTTCCTGAAGCGAGCGCGTTGCTGAATGACAGCTGCAAGATCCACGACGGATAGGCAGGATCCGATATGACTGATACTACAACCTGCGATCTTCACGCCATGGTTGATGCTGGACACGATCCGTGAAGATGAAGGGAGATCAATGAGGCGAAAGATTATGATGGTGTGCAAACAGCGACGTGTACCATACTGGTCGTGTGTGTATCTACACCTTACGTAGTGTTCTTAGGCTCCGAGTGCAGTGTCTAGAGCTGGTCGGGCGTGACGGGATGCGGCAGCGGGATGATCGACTTCTTGTGGACGTCGCGCGGCAGCGCTTTCCTCATATCTGTATCACACCTCGTCAGTTGAGTTGATGCAATAAAAAGCTAGGAGGTAGGAGGTATGCGTACCGAATGCGTCTTCTCCGTCCGTGTCTCCAGAGTAATACCCGAGCACACGCCTGTAGACCGAGTACCCGAACTTCTCGTACATGGCGATGGCCAGCGTATTTGACTCGCGCACGAACAAGTCCACGAAGTAGCCGTCGTACAGCTCCACCGAGACTCTCTCTAGGTAGTCCATGAGGTTGCGCGCCAGCCCGAGACGCCGGAACTCGGGCGCGACCGTCACCGCCGTCACGTGGCCGTGCCAGTTCTCGCCCTGGCCCTCCGCCTTGCCCATGACTACAGAGAACAGCGTGAGTTCCTATGAATCGCAGTAGCATTCTCCCTCTATAGGAAATACGTACTGTAGCCCATCATGGTCTTGTTGGGGTCTTCCTGGACGAGAAAGTAGTCCGGCCACTTGGCCATGTACTGCAGATAGAACGACGTGTTGTACTGCCCACAGAGCACCCCTGCGTGTGAGTGGATACTCATTCGATAGCGCATAATCAGTAGTATGTGATGAGCACCACATACCGTCTCTGTGAGTACGTCCAGGTTCACATTATTGAACCGGAAGAGGTCTTCGCATTTGAATTTGCGCGTGGACGTCATGATCGCCTTGCGAGCGGCTCACCTCCCCAAAATGCAGGCGTTGGTTTGCCGTTAAATCTAACGTTATATTCACTACAGACGTCCGTTTGATTGGCCACAGCTGGAGGCGTAATTTTGGTTCGCGGGAAAGCCTCCAAACCAGCAAAATGGCGCCAAGCGACAAGGTGAGTTGCGGATATGGGCATGTTGTGCGTAGGATTATGACACCTACACGCATCTACAGGCTGTGAGAAGTATTGCATTAGATAGCGCAATGTCTGACGAGCCCACTCATGTATTCAGATCATGCGCGCGAGCGCGGAATACAAGCCTACATACCAGGTAACGTCTGCTCTCCCAGTCGAATACTCGCTGGTCGTTCACAGAATCTCACGCGGGTTTAAATGCAGCGCTTTGTGATTAAGAAGAAGAACTACACGCAGCAGTACTCGCACATCTACGTGAGCCGTCTGCTACTGCTGCGTGATGCTGTGCTGAGCCGTATTGAAGAGTCTGGCAACGAGACGCGCGTGCTGCCCAAGATCATCGACCTCAAGGCCGGTGCGGAATGCATCATCGTGGGCACAACGCTCAAGATGTTGGACGCGAAACCCGATCTGTTCGAAGCGCTCACGAGTGACGAGAAGATCCTGTCGCTCGCGTCGATGGCCGTGAAGATGGCGACCGACAAAGACGAACTGATCCTCGAGGACGAAAGCGGTCGCGTGGAGTTGACTGGGAACCTTAACATCAACGAGATCGTCACGGGTGTGATTCTCGGTGTGCGTGGTCGAATGACCGAGGGAAAGAGCGCCTTCCACGTGGAGGAGGTGTACGTGCCGTCGCTGCCGCCGCAAGTGCCGCTGCCTGAGCGTGCTGAAAGCCAGTATGTGGCGTTGGTCTCGGGCCTCTCCATTGGCCGCAACAACACGGACAAGCCGCTGAAGAACCACGTGCTTATGGACTACCTAGCTGGTCGTGTGGGTGGTGACGAAGAGAAGAAGTTTGTCTCCCAGATCGTGCGGACAGTGTTCGTGGGCAACTCGGTCGACTCCAACACCACCGTCTCGACCGTTCGTGACAATGGCATCCAGAACAAGAAGACCACAGCGCAGTTGGACGAAGAAGCCGCACCCATGAAGAACTTGGACGAGCTGCTGTCCACGCTTGCCTGCTCGATGAGCGTGGACGTGATGCCTGGTGACAGTGACCCAAGCAACCACGCGCTTCCTCAGCAGAGCTTCCACCCGTGTCTGTTCCCTCACAGTGCGCGTTTTGCGTCGTTCCGAGCCGTGACGAACCCGTACGAAGCCAGTATTGGCGGCGTGAGCTTCTTGGGCCACTCCGGCCAGCCACTGCAGAGTATCCTCCAGAGCTCCTACCCAGCCGACGACAAAATGCTGGATACTACCGACGCGGAAACCAGTGAAGAAGATGCGACCGAGGAGGCGTTGGACGTGATGGAGCGCTGCCTGAACTGGCGCCACGCTGCTCCAACAGCTCCGGACTTGTTGCCGTCGTTCCCTGTCGATAAAGACGACCCGTTCGTGATCGAGCGGTGTCCGCACGTGTTCTTCGCCGGCAACACCAAGACTTTCGGTGTGCGAACACTGGAGGGCGACAAGGGCCAGCGCGTGGAGCTGGTGCTCGTGCCGTCGTACGCTGAGACCTCCACCATCGTGCTCGTCGATCTCAAGGACCTCTCGTGCTTCCCCATTACCATCGCGCTGTAAGAAACTCGCATCAATAATGCCATGTAGCAATGCTCCATCTCTTGTCATATTGTCCACTGGGTGGATCCACTCGCTTCGCCTCTTCAAGCTGACACGTCCACTATTCCACTTCCGATTGGCCGAAAATAACCCGTCGATGAAATATCCACCAATCAAACATCCATCCATAAAGGGGTAGGGGGAGCGGAGCGGATCCGCCAGGTGGGGAGCTCCTCGGTGATGACAGCCGTGACACCTCATCACCATCATGTGCATGGTGTTCTCCTCTCAAGTACTGTATCCACAGCATTCTCCTCATTTCGCAAGACTCCACCAAGCGCACAAGCAGGAGCCGAAACACCTCAGTACCAATGACGACACCAGTGGATGACGCGGAGTACGCGCGCCTCACGGAGCTCTTCACGGAGGTGAACGGCGCGGCGCAGACGCTGTACGACGGCTTCCTCAGCGTGGACGAAGCGGACGCCGACGCCGCGACCGTGCAGCTCGTGTGGGGCAAGCGCGACCTGGTCAACAACGCGGCGGTCAAGTTCCAGTCACAGTACCACGTGAGCAGCGTGAAGAGCGAGACGCCGCGTGTGCACCGCGGTCTGGTGCCTGCGAGTTGGGACGCCGCGCTGACCAGCGTGTCGCCGTCGGCGCGGTTTGTGGTCACGCTAAAGAACGAGAAGTCGGGCGACGCGACCGAGAGCGTGTTCAATGTGTTTGAACAGGGCCAGTTAGTGCACACGTTCAAGGCGCCCAAGACGCTCCATGGTGTGGTGTACACGGGCGAACGCGAAGGCGGCCTCGCCTGGAGTTATGACGAGACGCGCATCGCGTACGTCGCGGAGAAGAAGGCGGCCGACACCAAATCGTTCTACGAGAACGTCAACTCCAAGAAGGAGAAGAAGGCGGAGGACAGCAGCAATGCGGACGCCAAGGCCGCGGTTGTGCCCGGTAGCAAGTTTGAGCAGGAAGATGACTGGGGCGAGCAGTACGTGGGCAAGAAGACCGGCGCAGTGTTCATTGCGACGCTCGCGACTGGCAAGATCGAGGAAGTCAAGGGCATCCCCGCCAATTTGACCTGTGCGGACGTGCTGTTCACGCCAGGCGACAAGGGACTGGTGTTTGCTGGTACGGAGGTGGACTCGCCCAAGCGGCTGGGTATCATCTACTGCTACAACCGCCCCATCACGCTCTACCACGTGGAGCTGAGTGCCGGTGCTGGTGGAGAGGAGGAGACGCCAGCGCCAGAGGCGAAGCAGATCGAGCTCAAGTACGCGGACGAAGCCAGCAAGCAGATCGCGTCGATCCGCAGCCCGCGCTTCTCTCCGGACGGCAAGAAGCTCGCGTTCCTCGCGACGCGCGATGTCGCGACGCACAACACGGCTAGTCTGCTGGCGGTGTTGGACTGGGAGACCAAGGAGACCACGACGATCATCGATATCGTCCAGGAGCCAGAGCTCAACTACTCGCAGAACCCAACGACCGCGTTCAACGGACTGTTCCTCGGCTCGCTGTCCAAGAAGGCGTGGTCCAAGGACGGCAAATTCATCTTCTTCGACACGCAGCTCGGTGCGCGTACGCTGTGGAAGTACGTGGACGTGGCCACCAAGCAGATCTTCAACCCTGCGCTCGTGGACGGTGAGAAGATCGGCGCGGAGGTCGTGCTGGATCGTGCGCCAAACGGTTGGTTCCTGGTCTCCGTGGCCTCGCCGGTGCGTGCTTCGAGTGTCTACCTCGTGCAAATTGACTTGGCGACGGGCAAGTACTTGAAGAAGCCAGTGGAGATCGTGGACCAGACCAGCAAGGCTAAGTACGTCGGCGACTGGAAGATCTACTCGATCCCCACGAGCGTGTCCGATGTCCCTGCGGCCAAGAAGCCACAGCCCGTGATCAGCGATGTGATCCAGCCGCACTTGCTGCCCCAGGTCACTAGTTCGTCCGATTTCGAGGCGATGGTGTGGTTGCCAAAGGCGGCCCCACCAGCAGAAGGGTACCCAGTGGTGTTGGATGTCCACGGTGGACCGCACGGCAGCTCGCCAGTGACCTACCGCGTCATGTACGAGTACATCGCCGCGTTGGGCTTTGCGATCGTCAGTGTCAACTTCCGTGGCAGCACAGGCTACGGTTTGCGTCCACTTGAGTCGCTGATTGGACGTGTGGGAACCCAGGACGTGTACGACTCGCACTACGGTCTGCTCCACGTGCTCGAGACCAGCGGCTTGCCGCTGAACAAGGACAAGGTCCACTGTTCCGGCGGCAGCCACGGTGGTTTCCTCGTCGCGCACTTCATCACGCAGTTCCCAGGCTTCTACCGTTCGACGGTGGCTCGTAACCCAGTCATCAACATCACGAGCATGTTCTCGGTAACGGATATTCCAGACTGGGGCCTTGCGGTCACGGGTATCCAGCGATTCGACGCCGTCCACGCGACGCAGTCGCTGCAGCACACCCACAAGCAGAAGGCGCTGACGCCTCTGACGCCAGACGTCCGTGCGGCGATCCTGACGAAGCTGTGGCACCACTCGCCGATCTCCAACGACATCAGCAAGGTCACGACGCCCGTGCTGTTCGGTATTGGAGCCAAGGACCGCCGTGTGCCGCCTACTCAGGGCCTGGAGCTGCGCGACGCCCTGCGCTCGCTCGGCGTGGAGACGCGTACGCTGTGGTACCCTGAAGACTGCCACCCACTCGCCACGCTCGAGGCGTTTGGTGATTTCTCGGTCAACTGGGGGCTCTGGCTCGTGCAGCACAACTAAACATCAGACGGTGCTCACACGTCGCAGATGAGACCTCGCGCAAATATCGGAGACCTTCACACGTCACAGGTATTTTTGCGCTTCCTCTATTCTTGGGTGAGGTCGACGTAAAACCCAATGCGATGTCTTGCCGTTGTTTCTCACACTGTTGCGCCTACTCAGTCTTCCACTATGGCCGAAGAAGTCGAATGGTGTCCTTACGCCGTGCTTTGTCAGGTACCAGCAAGCGCCAGAGCCTCCGCACCTCCAGTTTTCGCGTCCGCCAGTGAGCTGCTCGTCGCGATAGCTAATCGCCAGCTCCAAGTCTTTGCCCGAAGTCCAGACCGCGTGCCATCCAGTTGTGCGTGCGATGCGTCTGCAGGCAATGCCGGGCTCAGGAAGCACGGCTTCAGCTGTCCTCATATCAAGAGCTACGATGACTACGCGCACGCACTGACCATCCCCACACGCGCGATCTCACAGGTCTTCATGACGTACCGAACCGCAGCGACGACAGCCAATACCAAGAACGTGGCGACACGAACCAAAGACCTCGTGCTCAGTGTGAAAGGCGGCTCCTCTGTCTTGCTGTTGTGGCTGGAATTCGAACACAATTTGGCTCGTGGGTGGTTCCTGGAAGCGCTCACAGCAGCAGCGGCGTCGCCACAAATGGATGTCGACTACTTGGACCTGAGCGACGTATCTGGCGTCGAATCGCTGCTCCAAACGACAAACAGCGAGCCATCTACCAAGGATTTCGCTCCACAGTCTCCCGTTTTAACGGGGAAGGTAGGCCAGTCACCACTAGAAAGCTTGGGGCTCTTCCTTCGAGACGCGTGGCGCCACGTCATCTACGAGAAGATCAAGCTCACGCTCCAGATCTCCCATGATAATCCTGCGTCCATCGACAGCGACGACGACCCGACGGTTGCGAATCTACTCACCACAGCCATGGAGCTCTCTACGCGGCTTGATGAGCCGGATTTGGATGCGTTCACGTGGTTGACAAGCGGCTTCTTGAACATGCAGAGTGCTTCCAAGACGAAAGAAAGCCTCGCGCTTGCTCAGCTGCAGCACAGCCTCAGTCTCGCCAGAGAAAACTCGCTCGCGTACCTGAGCTGCTTGGCGCTGCAGTGTGCTGGGGACTACACGCTTCGTCGTAGAGAAGACGCTAAGCAGGCCAAGGAGATGCTCACCGAAGCGACCAAGCTGCTCACGATCAGCGACAAATGCGCGGCCATGGAGCCTCCTCTGAAGATGCGGCTCCACGCTACGCTTCGAGAATTAACTGCCACCAAAACCACGGACGCGCGACCCGGACTACACCGAGCCCACTCGACGTTGGCTGGGCCTGTGCTATCAGAGACTCGCCGTGACCAGCACGCTTCTGTTCCTCGTGGTGGAAGCAGCAACAGTCTACTCGACAAGAGCCACAAGGCTATGACCTTCAGCTTGTGGGCTCACGTATTTGGAAGCGGCTTCACCAGCAGCACGAGTAGCAGTCGCCGAGGAAGCTACGATGCCAATGGGGATACTATCAAAAAGCTGTTGCTGTGCCGTGTGAACAAGGCGATCGATCCAAGCGGCGGCTCGTGTTTTGTCGATGTGTTGGGCCCGCATGGTGTCCGTAAAGCTCGTTTCCGAGTATTTTACTCGTCGCAAACACCGTTTTCGTGGCTCCAAGAACACATTTGCCAACGTTACGACGTCGTTCGGAGATGTTCAGAGGCTGAACCAGTCGAAAACACATCAGAGCCAGCAGGATTTGTGCCTGGACGCGTCCGCGTGGACCTATTTTACGACGCTCAACGCAAGGAGCTCGTGCCGGCACTTGAGACGACGCGACTCAGTCAATGGATCTTGTCTGCAGCTGCGTCGTATGAGCTCCACGCCAAGCTGGGGCTGACGGTGCTGTCTTCTCATCGCTCGTGCGTGGAGGTCGGCCCGCCATCACCACGCTGTGCGAGTACCGGTACGCCAGCACTCGTGATCGTTCCCCCAGTCCACCACAAGCCGCTCAAGGCAGAGCCTGCCGTCGTCGCAGCTCCGAGCGTGTTGTGTTCACTGTGTGGGCGTCGCCTCGCACTCGACGATGTCGAAGACCACTCTGAAACATGCTTTTGAAACAGCCTTTGGTGTGGAATATAGAACCATTAACGGAAGCAAACGCTACTGTACCCGCTAGTGAATACTAAGTAGTTCCAAGCCCACAGTACATCGTATCGCACTCTACATCGGGCCCATTGCTAGCCAACCGGCTAATGGCCGTGGTTAGCGTGCTGCAGCCATTGAAACTGGAACGTGTAGTCGTAGCCTAGCATACAAATCCACTAGTGTCAGCATAGTCTCCAGTGTCAGGGTTCGTTGGCACGTTTCAATCGTACAGTACCAAAGTGTTGGAGCGTGGACGACATGGCAAACAATACCCACATAATGAGACTGGTCTGCACGAGGTGCCACTGCTTCTGGACCACAAACGCGAGATGATGCAACGGCGAGATGCCGAGTTTGTGTTTGAGCGTGATACACACGACCAGCAGCGATGCAAAATCCACACTCGCGTAGAGAAGCACCTTGCCGACGCTGTTCCACAACTGGACTTCCGTGAGCTTGGCGATCCGCTGGTAGTAGACGCGGTTGGGCAGATAGAACACTGCGACCAAGTAGCCGGCTGTGTGCAGTGAATCAACGGTCAGTAGGTGCTGTGAGGGCTCGTGAAAGCAGCAAGACGTACCGTAGATCACAGCCACGACGACTTCAGCGAATGCAGTGAGAAGGATGAAGTCCGCGACGTGGAAAAGCTGCAGCGTACACGATACGTACAGCTCTTGCTGCTCTTGCGTCAGTGCTGCTACACAAGCGGTTTGACTGCGGACGCTTTCTTGGCTGGAGTTTGCTGCGATCATGGCCCGTAGTCTACTGAGTAGCGTCTCTTCCTTGTCTTCACACGCGTACTTGGACGCTCGGCTGCTCATCACGGAGTGGTTATTGGTAGAGCGGGCGGTCTTTTGCTGTCCGAGGAGCTCCGATATTGGTACGATCTTGGCGCCGCTTTCGTTGGAAGCAACTGTGGCGAGGGAGCCTCTCGTAGACGTGAGTCGTACCGAGCGACTACCAGACTTGCCTGAGTTGCCGGACCTGATACTCTTGGTCGTGTGGCTCTCAAGATGGAGAACGAACTGTAACGCTGTGTCGATGAATGGCGTTCTTCGTGTAGCGACAGTTGACCGACTCACAAGCGGCCGTTGCTTCTGGATCTTCGCTTCCAGCTTGCGAAGCTCTTTCAGCAGCGGATCAACGGATCCGATTCCCAGCAAGGTCTCAGCAGCGTCCATGCAGATGAGCACGACCGTGGTTGCTGTCGATGTCGAGCTCTGGATACAGCACGACGTGAACAACGAATGGAAGACTTCAGCGTTGAACACCACGACTTCTGGTCGCATGTCTTCTTCGTTGAGCGACTTGAGTGCGAAGCTGAAAGCCGCTCGTGCTGAAAGCTTCATCAGCGGCAGCATCATCGCCATCACAGTCTGAACAGCGCCTTGAGTTTCACCGAAAAAGTGCGTGAATGCCGGATACACGATCGTCAGCAGAAGCTGGACGGTAGTTAACGCGTAGACCCGAGCCATCTCCACACGAAGATCTCGATCTGCGTACAATTCGCGCCAGCACAGACTCAGCAAACCGATGGAGAACATGGCCATGAACACCGGCGCGCTGAACAGGATCACAAACGGGATGGGGAAGCCCGCGATGGGACACATCACCACGTCGTAGAGAATTGCGAGGCCGGCGGCCGCCGCTGCCATGAGCCAGATCCGTAGTGTCGTCATCTTGGTCGCAAGCGCGGGGATGAAGCGCCGGAATTGGTCGTATAACACGAGCCCAATACAGAACCCGACCAGGAAAAGCCGTGCCCAGAACACTTTGTGCGATGTATGGGAAGACGCATTTGGTTCGCCCATGGGGATCACGTCGATGAGGCTATTGAGAACCAGCGATGGTAGCGCTGTTGATACCAGCAGAAGCAGACAGCGGACGTCTGCGGAAGTGGAGAAACGCGTCAACGAATACGTATACAGCTCGAGAAGCCGCTCGACCGAGTACTTGCCATGGTGCTCCACGTGAAACCACGCTGCGGTATGGCCGAGTGCGTTTCGCACACGTCTAATCGCGTTTGTTATCGTTGTTGGTGTCGGTGTTGGCGGCGCTGCGTTCGCTGAGAGCGGAGAAGTCATGGGCACCGTGAGATGTCATCCGGTGAGAAGTGAAGGCGCTCCTTAATTTTTTAAGCCTGAGCTGAGACGCCCTGCCGAACACTCTGTCTATTGACACTAGAAGCTTCTGCTCTTGAAATAGACGTGGTAAGCTGTACCGGTACTACACAACCAAGCCGAAGCAGCGCCACGACGGGATCATCGGAGAGAAACGATCGTGATGCGGTGCTATTATTAAGTGTACATTTGCATTGGACTTGAAAAGCCTCCCTTTGTGCTCGAGTGTAGGAGTCTTGTGAATATGCTCCCTACTGTACAGCAGCACGAATACCGTGGTTTTGATGGCGCTCTTTCTGTGTCGCACCTTTGAGAACTCCACGACGCAACGAAGGTAGCAACAGAACAGAAGCTATACTGGGTGTGCGATGGTGTAGTCTTTGCTGTCACTCCGTCAGCGTCGCCGTTTTACAGTAGTTTCATCAGAAAATGTGCGAATAATGCCGTCGTATTTGTCAAAAAGAGGACCAGACGTTGTCACAATCGGCTTTTCTACGTCACAAATGTACCCATAGTGGCCTGTTTATGTGCGTGCAGCTTTGCTTGGGCGGTTCTATGTGCAAGAAGACGCTCCCACTTTCACAGGTTCGCTTCTCGGTCTCTCTGGAGCCATGCAAACTGGAACGAGTAGTCCGAGCCTACGGTAACGCCAACCAACATACAGTAAATACACAATGTGTCAGTGTTGGTTGTGTGCCGTTGTGTGCGGGGGAGGCAGACCTACCAAAGTGTTCCAGCGTGGACGACATGGCGAACAGCACCCATAGCATGAGCTTCGAGTGGATGAACTGCCGCTGTTTGCGAACAATAAACGACAGCTTGAGCAGCGGTGAGATGCCGAGCTTGCGCTGGAGACTCACGCACACAAACAGAAACGACAAGAACTCGATGACCGCGTACCGCAGCACACTGCCGACGTTGCTCCACAGTTGCGCCTCGGTCATCGTCGCGATTCGCTCGTAGTAGGCGCGGTTGGGCAGATAGTAGACCGCGACCAAGTACACGGCTGCACGCAACACCAAAAGAACAACAAAATTCAGACACAATACAGTGATCATGAGATCAGCAACGAACGTACCGTAGATGACAGCGACTGTCACTTCCGCAAACCCCGTGAGCAGAATGAAGTCGGTCACGTGGAAGAGCTGCAGCGTGCGCGTCACGTATTTCTGCTGTTCTTGCGTCGTCAACAGCAGTTGATCCACTGGAATGCCGTGCTCAGATGTGCTCTTCGCTTCCGTAAGCGCAGCGATCGTGCGCAGTTTGGTGAGCAACGCCTCCTCCATGATCTCGCACGCGTATTTAGACGCACTGCCACTGGTTAGTGGCCGCTTGGTCGCGCGGTTCGACGTTTTCTTCGGCACGAGTAGCCCAGCGCCAGGCAAGATGACTGCATTGGTGGTATTCTGAATGGAGACGGCCATCACCGAGCTCGCTCGGGAAATTAATCGCACGTGTCGTCTGCCTGTCGTCGTGTGGCTGTCGTTCCCGCCTTCAAGCTGCACCACGAACAGCAGCGCGTTCTCGATGAACGGGACTCGCCGTGGCCCCTCCGTGGAACGCCGTGTAAGCGGTCGTTGTTTCTGGAGTTTTGCATCTAGCTTGCGTAGATCACGGATAAGCGGATCCAGTGACCTGAGACTCAGCAGCGTTTCTAGCGCATCCGACATTGTGAGCACGACTGTCGTCGCGATCGAGGTCGAGCTCTGCATACAACACGATACAAACAACGCGTGGAACACTTCGACGTTGAACACCACGACTTCTGGCCGCATATCTTCGTTCTGGAAGCGAAGCACCGAGCTGAACACAGCTCTCGCAGCCATTTTCATGAGCGGAAGCAGCAGCGCGATCGCGGTCTGACCAAAGTCGGTGGTCTCACCGAAGAAATGGGTGAACGCTGGATACACGATGGCCAGTGATAACTGCGCCAGGAAGATGTACGAGGCCCGCAAAATCTCCACGCGCAGCGTCTTGTTCGTTAACAACTCACGCCACCAAATGCCAATAACCCCACTGCAAAAGAAGACCAGGAACACCGGCGCGTCGAACAGAATCACGAACGGGATCGGGAAGCCCACGACAAAGCTCATACCGACAGCGTACATGGTCGTCAAGCAACCAACCACACTCGAGAGCAGCCAGATCCGAGCCGTCGTCATCTTGATCGCGAGCTCCGGGATGAACTGGCGGTACTGGTCCAGCAACAAGAACCCGAAGCATGTCCCTACAATACACAGCCTTGCCCAGAACACGTTGTGGGAATTCTCGGTGTTGTCTGGCCTGGATAACGGGATTATATCGATCAGGCAATTGAGAATCAACGCCGGCAGCGGTGTGGCGACAAGCACAAGCAGACAGTACGCGCGAGCAGCACGAGACGAGCGGGAGCTGGAGTACGTGTGCAGCTCCACGAGCCGCTCGACCGAGTACTTGCCGTGCTCCTCCACGTGGAGCCATCCGATCGCGCGCGAGACGACATTGCGTGCGCGCTTTCTCAGGATGTGCGAGCGCGTCGGTTGAGAAACGATCGCACGCACGCGCGCCTCGTCGGCGGGCATCGGCGTGTGTGTCGGTGCTAACGATAGCCAGCCAAGTGACGCTACGCCACGCGCATGAGAGAGGATCGCGTGTGACGGGCGTGAAGTTTCGGTTCAATCTCAGGACGTGGTCTGTTTGTTCTCTTGAAGCCCAGCGATAAGACCGAGCGACCTTGCGGAACCGTTCTCGAAATAGCCCTAATGAGTGAACGAGATGGCGAGAATGTATCCAGGATACGACTACGTAGTACCGCGGAAGACGGTTAAACCGATTTGACGTTGTACACACCATCAATCCTCTCCTGTCACCGTCGTCGTTCGATTCCTTGGACAGCAATGGCCGAGACATCAGTGTTCCTAACCGAGCCTACACTTGGTCGAGCTGCAGACGTCGCCGAGCTGACGGTATCGGATACCATACTTCGTAGTACGCCTCGAGATATAACTACGAGAGACTGACATTCGGTGCAATTTGTTAACACTCCATCGACTTTCCATCCAAGCCAGCTTACGAATCACACAGGAATTGTAGCTACACCGCAGGAATATCTCCGGCACTCGCTCATGCGCTGCGTGCGGCGCTCGTTCTCCGCTGCTTTGCTGAATGCGCTCGCTGCATGGTCACAAACTTCTTCTCTTGCTGTGCTGAAGGCTGGTAGTCGGGACGCCGCAGTAAGTTCTTGACAATCTCCACGTAGCCCAAGTACGACGCATACACTGCGGCGTTCGCGTCCACACGCTGCGTTTCCATCGTCTCTGTATGGATGATCACCGTGGCGGAGGTATTGACGTCGCCCTCGTTCTCGTCGATAAAGTCGGCAACGTTGAGGAACGCCTGAAGATCCCCCTGAGAATGTTTCACGGCGTAATGGAAGGGAAACTGCTCCAGATCGGACTCTTCGCAGCCTTCGTTCTGGCTCAATTTCACCGGCTTGGTCTCCACTTCGTCTGCAGGCTGAACTGGCTCATCCGCTGCCTCGACCGTCGTTTGTACCTGTAGCCGCAGGAGCTGTTGCACCAACTCCACGACCTCCACTGATGAAATGCCCGCGCGCTCCATCAGAAGTGCGACTCCAGGTCGTACTGCAAACGACGACGGTTGTATCGTAGCCTCTAGCGATGCAAATTCGTTCTCCTCTGTGATGGAGAACGTGGTGGCCATCATGCCCAGCGGACTTGATAGATCCACCATCGTATCGAGTACGTCGCTCACGCCACTCACGCCAGCGACGGACAGCAGCACCGACACCGCGGACAGTAAGCCTCGTAGACGGTTCACACCCTTTGCGAACGCTCCTTGTTGCTGCAGAGCAGCCACCGCTTCATGGAGCCGTTGGTACTGCTGCCTGAGTGCCGACGCGTGGCGGTCCAGATCATTTGCACGCCATTCCAGCTGCAACACCGATTGTTTCAATGCCTGGACCCACGCTGCGCTCTCCATATTCACCTTGACGAGCTGCAGATCCCAGTGCTCGACCTCTTCCTCTGTAAGGATCCTGCGACGCTCACATTCTCGTAGAATCATCTTGAAGAACAGCGCCTCACGGTCCGCCACCACCATTTTCTGCTCGATCAGCTGCGTGAACGACAGCGTGAGAAGCCGCTTGAAGGCGTCGGAGCTGTCTCCGAACGCCACAGCGCCAAGGTTGAAGACCGCGCGGATATCGTACACACTGGAGATGGCCTTCGCTAAGCTCTCGAGCTCGTAGACACTGGAGATGGCGTTCGCTACGGATTCCACCTCCTGGCGTTCAGCGTTGGCGTCGCAACTGGCCTCGGAGGATACAAGCTCTGTACACTTGACAAGCCGGCGAGTGAACTCTCTGAATTGACGGCGCTGTCTAGCTTGCTTGATCAGAGCCCGCACTTGGCCCGTTGGGTCGTTCGCGTCTCCTATGAGTTGCATAGGAACACGCCCCAGTCCGTCGCTGATATCCGGGTCCATGTCACACTTGGTGAGTAGATACTCGACCATGTCAACGATGCCAAAGAACGCGCTCACGTGGAGAGCCGTGGTCTGGTCGTCAAAGCGGAGCCGCTCCAGCAGCTCACTCGCAGGCACGGCCGCGTCGTCCTTGTGGATGTACAGCAGCACTTGGAAGATATCGGGGCGGTTCACGCGGATCATCGATCCCAGAAGTCGCGTCCTGTGAGCGTCCAAGTCAACGTGTGGTGCAGCCTTCGCAGCATTCACGTACGTTTCCAGTGCGGCTTGTAGGTTATCCGTCGCAAAGGCTTGCTTCACGATGGCTTCAATAGCCGTGGGGCTTCCGGATTGCACTGCGTTGTCTAGTGACGCGTACTGCACCAGCAGTCCACGCAGCTCCTCCTTCTGGGCGCGAGAGCACGAGCCACTGTTCACATAGTACAGCGCGTCGTGGTCGCCCGCCCAGTTCTTGATATTCGGGTCAGCCACGCCAGCTTCCAGCATGCTCTTGGCAGCGCTCGCGAGGCCGCGTCGCAGCGCGAGCTGGAACGGCGTGCGGCCTTCGAGACCGCCGTGGATATTGCCATTCGCGCCGTGCTGGACCAGCAGCAGCGCCGCGTGTTCCTCCTTGTTCTCACAGGCCTCCCACAACGGCGTCATGGCCACGCACGCCTTGGCGTTCACGTCGGCGCCGCTCGCGAGCAGCAGCTCCATGAGCGGCACGCGGCCTTTCCGCGCCGCGTAGTGCAGCGCCGTGCGCTCCACGGTGTCGCGCTCATTCACGTCGCCGCCCGCCGCGAGCGCCTGCTGCAGCCGCGGCAACTGGTTCGCCTGCACGCCGGTGATGACCTCGCCACCCATTATTGCTGTACGTCTTGGATTGTGACAAGAGAGACCGTGACAATACAGACAACAAGTGAGCCCGTGAAGAGTGAGTTCCCTTCTTCTGTGGATTGCGGGAAGCAACTCTTTGGGTGGATTCAAGCATTCTGAGTTGCAGAATGCGCATGGCAATGTTGCGCGAATGTTGCTGAGAAAGGCAACGGACATGACGGCCTTTCCCACCGAGTCAGACAAGCACAGACAGTTTTACTACAAAATGTATTCGTGTGTGTTGTGCGATATGTTCGACAACAAAGGAAGCTGTCCAGACTGCAAGCCACGGAGCAGCAAGGGGCATCTAGTGGCTTGATCCGGGACTTCCCTCTGGGGGTGTTCTTGCGTGGCAGCCATGGAGCTTAGGCCGAGTAGGCCTTCTCCAGAGGGTGCGCACGAGTCACGAGATCGAAGCGGTCCGGGCCGACGCCGATCCACTTGATGTGCGTGCCCAGCAGCTCCTCAACGCGCAGCACGTACTGCTGGGCGGCGAGCGGCAACTCCTCGAACTTCTTGCACTTGGAGATGTCCTCTTCCCAGCCCTCCAACTCTTCGTACTCGACCACCGACTCTTCGAGCACCTGGAGGTTCGACGGCATGCCGTCCAGCTTCTTGCCCTTGTGCCAGTACGCGACACCGATCTTGACCTTCTTGAGACCCGTGAGCACGTCCAGCTTGGTCAAATTCAGCTCCGTGAAGCCGTTGACCATACTCGAGTAGCGCATCTGCGGGATGTCGAGCCAGCCACAGCGGCGCGGACGGCCCGTGGTGGTGCCGAACTCGGCGCCCACACGGCCGAGGTGCTCGCCCACGTCGTCGTGGAGCTCCGTCGGGAACGGACCTTCACCGACACGCGTGCAGTACGCCTTGACGATACCGATGATGCCGTTCAGGCGGTTTGGCGAGATACCGCCGCCCGTGCACACACTGCCGATCGACGGGTTGGACGACGTCACGTACGGGTACGTGCCGAAGTCAATGTCCAGCATCGTGGCGTTCGCGCCCTCCACGAGGATGCGCTTGCCCGAGATGTAGGCCTGGTTCAGGTACTCCACCGTGTCCACTGTGACCGCAAGAATGCCGTCCTTGATCTCGCGGTAGTACTCAATCTCGGCCTCCACATCCACCTGCAGGTCCGGGTAGTTCTGCTTGTAGAACTTGACCTGGTCGCGGAGCTTCTCACAGAAGTCGTCAAAGTAGCGCAGGTCGCCCACGCGCACGCCGTTGCGCAGCATCTTGGACGAGTACGCCGGACCGATACCCTTGCGGGTCGTGCCGATCTTGTTGCGGCCGCGGCGCTCTTCGTTGAGGCCGTCGATCTCTTGATGGAGATCCAGCACCAAGTGCGCGCGGTCCGAGATAAGGATGCGGCCTTCGTACTCAATGCCCATGCGCTTGAGCTCCTCCAGCTCCTTCAGCAGACCAGGCAAGTGCACGACGACACCGTTGCCCACGACACACACAGCCTGCTGGTTGAGAATGCCCGACGGCACCAAGTGGAACTTGTACTTCTTGCCTTCGTGGACGATCGTGTGGCCGGCGTTCGCACCGCCAGCAACACGCGCGATCACATCGTAGGTCTGCGACAAATTGTCCACGAGCTTGCCCTTGCCTTCATCGCCCCACTGGGCACCGAGCACAACGTCCACACCCGAGTTGAGACCATCGTGGGAGCGGTGCGGGTTCGCCACCGCGCTCTCAATGCGGTTGAGCTTAGCCACGACTTCACGCAGCATGGCGGTGGTCGCGACATCGCGGCCCACCGGCTTGCCGTTGACCTGGGTGTTGGCTGGAGCCGCTGGCGCAGCAGCAGCTTCACAACGCGCCTCGTTGTCCTGCGTGAGCGCGAGCGACGTGGCGCCCAGGCCGAGACCGAGCAGCGCGGCGACAGGCAGCAGCACGCGGTGCTGGTCCTGCGCAGCTTCGAGCGCGACCGCGGCCTGCAGCGCGTGCTGCTGGCCACGCACGGCCTTGGCCGCGTGCTTGAGGGATCCCACCACGACGCGCATGGCAGTGAGTTGATCCGTTGACTTCGTCCGTTTTGAACGAGTGGTGCCACCGACGCAGGAGCTGCTCGGCCTTGAAGGGATCCGTCCGTCCGTTCCCCCAGGCAGCGGTCATTGATGACTGTACACGAAAGATCTATAGAGCCGGCGGTTCGTGTACTGGAGCCACACGATTTTTTTGGGACCGGCGGGTCACCTGAACACGTCATCGCGTGATGTGGTGGTAAGCCACCCATACCGGTATTTTGTCGAAATGACCCCCAATGATCGTGTGAAACAAATGATTTGTGACACTTCGATTTGTGACAGCTTCCACATGTCGCAGGGTTTCTGGGTGTGGGCCACACTGTGGGGTTGGACACCTGTAGTGTGTGATACATATCGTCTAACACAGGCTTGACCGGTTGAAGAGGGGGAAGTTCAGACCCCATCAAGACGAAGAGCTCATTCATTTACCAGAGAGAGCCAACGAAGATGGCGGAAGATGCGGCGGCTGCGGACACGCTGGTGTACACCACGGCAGTGTATCTGTATCAGTACGACAATCAAACAGCGCAGTACGTGCAGCAGGGCGAGTCGGTCGTGGGCTGTGCGCTGCTGGCGAGCAGCGTCACTGCGTTC
>JAADXI010000328.1:0-25763 GCA_023337615.1 Pythium brachiatum | reverse complement strand
GTTCAGTACCGTGTGCATCGGTGCAAGTACGAATTGTGTTTTGTTTGGCGTAACGTTTCGTTCCGTTTGAAGTGTGGAGCTCTGTGTTTTGTTGGCGCGGCCCCAATTTGGAACGACACCAACATTTTACCGCCAACGAAAATGGACGACGCGTTAGACGCGCCGATCGCCGTCGAGGATGACTTGGAAGAACTAAATGGCGTCGACCACGCACCTGCATCGGTGGGGGCACCTCCACCGCCCACCAAGACCACGTCCGTGCGGGTGGACGGCGTGAATGTGGACGTGGAGATGGATGCGTCCACGTCGGCAACGGGCACAGCCGAGTCGCGCCAGTGGATGGCGTCGCTGGAGAAGTCTATCCGCGCGATTGTGAGCATCCGTCTAAATAGCGTGCGCGCGTTCGATGGAAACGGCGCGTCGTTCAGCGTCGCAACAGGCTTCGTGGTGGACATGGCGCGCGGCCTGATCCTCACGAACCGCCACGTCGTCACGCCCGGCCCCGTGGTCGCCGACGCCATCTTCCTGAACAAGGAGGAAGTCGACCTCGTACCAATCTACCGGTGCGTCTATCTTATCCTACTTCATGCTGTCTAACGGTCTCAAGGATTGACAATCGGCACGGCGGTTTGACGCGCAGGGACCCCGTGCACGACTTCGGCTTCTTCCGCTTCGACCCGTCGAAGGTCAAGTTCCTGAAGCTGCACGAGATCCCGCTCAAACCAGAGGGCGCCAAGAGTACGTGTTGCTCCACTTCCTGCATGCGTCTAACCAAGCGACTAACCAACCGTCTTGTATGCGTCTAAAAAACTTGGTCTCAACTATAGTCGGTGTGGAGATCCGCGTGGTGGGTAACGACGCTGGTGAGAAGCTGTCTATCCTCCCGGGCATCCTGGCCAAGTTAGACCGCGACGCGCCTAACTACGGCTCCTCCACGTACAACGATTTCAACACGTTCTACTACGCGGCCGCCAGCAGCACGTCCGGCGGCTCCAGCGGCTCGCCCGTGCTCGACATTGACGGCTGCGCGATCGCGTTAAACGCCGGCGGCGCGAAGAAATCGGCCTCGTCGTTCTACCTGCCGTTAGACCGCATCGTGCGCGCACTGGAGTATATCCAACGCGGCGAGAGCGTACCCCGGGGTACGCTGCAGACGATCTTCCGTCACACGGCGTTCGACGAAGTGCGGCGTCTCGGTCTAACGGCCGAGACCGAGGCGTTAGTCCGCCAGAAACACGCCCAGGAGACAGGCATGCTTGTCGTGGACCAAGTCGTGCAGGGTGGCCCTGCGGACGACAAGCTGCAGACGGGCGACGTGCTAATCCAGTTTGCAGGCGCGCACGTGACCACGTTCCTCAAGATCGAAGGGTTTCTGGACGACCACGTTGGGGAGACCGTGGAGATCGAGTTTGAACGCGGCGGAGAACGCAAGACCACGCAGCTGACTGTGCAGGACCTGCACGCGATCACGCCCGACCGGTACTTGGAGATTGGCGGCTGTATCGTCCACTCGCTGTCGTACCAGCAGGCCAGGAACGCGTCACTACCCGTCGGTGGCGTGTACATGGCGCAGGCGGGGCACATGTTCCTCAAGGCGCATCTCACGCAGCCCAGTATCATCACGGCGGTGGACGGCAAGCCGACGCCGACGCTGGAGGAGTTTATCCGCGTCATGGCGGCGCTGCCCAATGGCTACCGCACAGTGCTGCGGTATTTCATGATCCGCGACCGCCATCGCATCCGCACGGCGTTCATCATGATGGATCGTCAATGGTTCCCCATGCAGCTCTCTGTGCGAAACGACTCGGATGGACTGTGGTACGCCACGCGCTGCCAGGACGAGTCCCCGGCCGAGCAACCGAAGAAGGTGATTCCGGCGGTCGCTCCCGCGCCGTTGAGCTTCCCAGGTGGTAGCGCACTGGGCAAGAAGCTGCTGCTGTCGCTCGTGATGGTGTCGTTTGACATCCCGTACATGGTCGACGGCATCTCGAGCTCCTCCTACCACGGTGTCGGTCTCGTAGTCGACGCTGAGCGAGGCTTTGTGCTTGTGGACCAGAACACGGTGCCTCTCGCGCTGGGCGACGTGCTGATCACCATCGCCGCGTCCATCGAAATCCCCGCCAAGGTCGTGTTCGTGCACCCAATCCACAACTTTGCCATCGTCCAGTACGACCCGAAGGAGCTCGGTGCGGCCTCGCAAGTCGAGAGCGTGCAGTTCGCTGAGAAGCCTCTGGAAGTTGGCGAGACGTGCGACTACATTGGCCTCAGCAGCAACTGGACGGTGGTGACGATGAAGTCATTCGTGACCAAGATCGATCGACTCGTGTTGCGCGACTTCCAGCCACCGCGGTTCAAGGCCATGAACGTCGAAGTGCTGCACTTCGACCGCATCACCAAGTCGGTCGGAGGCGTTTTCATGGACGACAAGGGGATGGTGAATGCCTTGTGGCTGTCGTTTAGCTACCAGGACGCCACAGGCCGCAAGGAGGTCTTCCGCGGCCTTCCTGTCAACATCGTGCAACCTGTGATCGCCCAGCTTCGTGCCGGCCACATCCCGACGGAGATCACGCTGCTACCTGTGCAGCTCCTCACGTATCCGCTGTCCAAAGCCCGTTCGGGTCTTGGGCTCTCGGACGAGTGGATCCAGAAGCTGGAGCAGTGCTACGAAGACAAGCGCCAGATCCTCGCGATCAAGCGCAGCGCCGCTGGCACCGACTGCGCGAAGAAGCTCGAGAGTGGAGACTTGCTGCTGGCGGTCGACGGCCAAGTTGTGGTGCGTGATTTCGACGTGGAGAGTGTTGCGTCTGACAAGTCCAAGGTCTCGTTGACGGTCCTGCGTAACCAGAAGGAGCTCGTGTTTGACGTGGAGACATCTCGGCTCTCAGCCATGGGCACGGACCGCGTCGTGATTTGGTGCGGACTCGTGGTGCAGCCGCCGCACTACTCGGTCGCGTGTCTCGGTTACATCCCCGAAGAAGGTGGCGGTGTGTACTGCTCGCGGTGGTGCTACGGCTCGCCTGCCCACAAGTACGGACTGCGCGCGACGATCTGGATTGTCGAGGTGAACGGCGAGAAGACGGAGAACTTGGACGACTTTTTGCGCGTCGTGAAGAAGCTCAAGAACGCCGACTCGGTGCGCATTAAGACCATCTCGCTCAACACCAAGCCCAAGGTGTTCACGCTCAAGACAGACTACCACTACTGGCCGACGGTGGAGCTGCGCCGCGTGGGCTTGGACTGGCAGTACGTCTCGCACTCGTCCTGAAGATTGCGATAGCGAAGTCACGGGAGAGCACGGGTCGTTACCCGTTAGGTAGGAATAGAGAGACAGAGAGCTAAACGCCCAGAGACAGGAACTGAACCACCAACGGATTTCCCCACGTGCGTCGTTGAGAGCTGAGCGGATTGTTCTCCATCCTCGCGTCTGAATGGTCTGACGATATTACCTCCCCCCTGATGTTAGTTGAGGTCATTGATATCCTGATGAGAATCGAAAGCCAAGCAGACTCCACGAAAAACACCGATTCTCCTTGTTTTCTTTGCCGGGTACGTCACTTCAACATACGAAATGCACTTCCTCGAGCGGGCCGCTTCACGTACTGACCCAGCTCCCTACGAGTACCCAGACACGCTAGTCGATCCAGACGTGGACGGCGGCGTCGTTTCCTCTTCCTGCCTCATGGATCCCTCAGCGATCGCCTGCTCGCGACTCTTATCATGAGACTCATTCGTCACGCCCTCAGCCTCTTCGCCACACTCCTTCTCCGGGGCCTTCTCTGCAGCCTCGTAGTCCGGACCAGGCGTGCGGTGTTCCGACTCCTTCTCCGCTTCCTTCACGCCTTCCGGCAACTCCGAGCGTTGCTGCCCGCCACTGGCTTCCGCCTTCCCAAACGGCGTCTGCTTCCACAGCTCCTCGAACTCCTCGACGCTCGTGATTTCATCGCACAGCGTCTTCTGCTCGCCCTTGTCGTCCTTCTGCGTGCGGAGCCACATCGACCTGACCTTCTTGCCGTCGATCTCCCGCTCGTGGACAGCCTTCAAACGCCCTGCCGAGTCCTCGTAGCGGCGACGCACGCTCGTCACGCGGTGGCCGTCCTCATCCACGATCGTCGAGCTCGAGTAAGAGTACGACGAGAAACCTTGGTCCGCTGTATCCGCCTCCGCCTCGTGCTTGGCCTTAGGCTTCTTGTCCTTGTCCTCGTGTTTCTTGCCTTCCTTGTGCTTGTCGCCGTGCTGCTTCGTCGACGGAGGAAGCAGATCCTTGAAGAACTCGTCATCGTCCTTGTGCATGCGCGGCACCATCGAGTGCGCAAAGTGCCACGGCGCTGAGATCATCCGCGACGCGAGGCGATCCATCTCCAGCATCGACTGCTCCAGCGTCGCCATCGGATGCCACAGCGATGGACGCACGCGGTCCCACATGGACGAGTATGACGCGCGAGGCGGCTGGAAGCGCACACGAGCGACACTCAAACGGGCGGCTCGCGACAACATCCTTGGCTCGGGCTCCTGAAGAAGTCTGCTTGCTCTGAGCTCAGCAAAAAGCTTTCTGAAGTCCGACGCGTTCGCTCTTGGCTCGGTTCATTCTGCGACGAGGACATCGGCTCCAACCGTCTCAACTGCAACAAGAGCGACACGGCACAATGACACAGATACGCAGCAGACATTAAAAAAACCACACCTTTCATTCGGACCGGCCTTCTTCTTCTTCTAGACTCTGCCATGCGACAGGAAAACGAGCATCATCGTAACGGCACTAGTCCATCAAACCATTGCCGCAGCTTCGGCAGAAACGCGCGACGTCCGGGTTCTGCGTGCCGCACTCGCTGCACAGACCAGGGATCTTCGCGGGCGCGGCGGCCGGCTGCGGCTCCACCTTCGGTTCGGGCTTTGGTTCGGGCTTTGGCTGTGGCTTTGGCGACGGCTTCGCATTCTTGCGCGGTGCGACGGGGTGTTCAATGAGGTACGAGCCCGGGACGTAGCCTCGCACGCCATCCAGGTCCACAAACCACCAGCCATCGTCGTCCTTCTGCAGGATCGAGACCTGCTGGCCGGGTAGGATCGTCAGTTGCGTCTCGTCCTGAGCAGCAAAGTGGTAGCCAACAGTTCCGATGCTGAGCGCCACCAAATCATCCCTACGGAAAATAATGAAAAGTTTAGATCCACCGCGTAGACGAGCATCCCAAACACGCACGACGTACGGCACGGGGGCAGCGTTAGCCGTGATTGCGATGTGCTTGCACTGTGCGCACACGGCCTGGCTATCGTGTTCGAAGAAGCTCTCTGCATATCAAGACGGTTTGAAGCTAGCGCCAAATGACAGACTTTTGCACAGCCTCGAAACGTACCTGAGAGCGACGAGTTACACTGGAAGCACACGAAGCAATCAGGGTGGTAGAGGCTGTCGAGGGCCTTGACGACCTTGCCCTTGAGAACCTGTACACATACATAATTCAAATCAGTGGCAAGTCGTCTCAGCATGCGAGCAGCGTGCGACTCGTACCTTCGTGCAGCGGCAGCAGCGCTTGCTGTATCGCGCCTGGTAGCACTCCTGGTGGAAGGCCATGTTGTCCTTCTCCGCGTAACCGTCTTCCTCCGAGATGGCCTTGCGGCAGTGGCTGCACTTGAAGCACTCGTAGTGGAAGTACTTGTTGAGCGCGCCGATGGCTTCACCCTCCAGCACCAATCCACAGCCACCACACATTTCACGCTCTCCTTCTTCATCTTCCTCGCCCTCCGCGACGGCCCCATTCAGACCCGATGCGTTCAGTCGTGATGTGCTGCCAATATTTTCCGTGTCCTCGTTCTCGGAGATGTTACTGAGGTCCGACAGCGAGGACATGCGGTCGCCGTTGTTCTGGTGCCCGCCGTTGAACGCATTGACGGCACCGAAGTCGATCACCTGCGACAAACGCAATGAGTCCCGTTCGCCGTTGAGCGACACAAAGCTTCCACCGTAGTCGTTCTCGAAGTCCAGATCCGTAGTATCTGACATGCGCTCGTTCGTGTTGCGGCCAGCCGCCGCGCCAAGATCAAACTCGTCCAAGTTCGACGTGTCGAGGAAACTGCTCTGGAGATGGCGCTGGTTGTTCATGTTGTTGCCGCTCTTCTCCGACTCGCGAAGAGACAGCCGAGCAGTCTCTTCAGCCAGCTGGGCCGCCTCCGCAGCCTTCTCTTCGGCCTCCTTCGCTGCAGCCGCCTGCTCCTCCGCAGCCCGAGCTTCGGCAGCTCGTTCAGCAGTCTCACGCTCCTCCGCCTCTCGCTTCTCTGCTTCACGGGCCTCCGCAGCGCGCAGCTCGGCCAAACGAGCGTCTTCCTTGGCCTTGGCAGCGGCAAGGCGAGCTTCCTCAGCAGCGCGAGCGGCAGCCTTGGCTTCTTCTTCCTTTCGTCCTGGAAAATACCGATGTCTGTCAGTCCTTCCGTCCCAACCATAACAGCGATCGCAAGATCTACGCACGTCTCTCTTCGATGCAAGCATTGCAAACGATCATCTCGCCTTCGAGCGTAGCACCGTCTACAGAAACCACGATGCACCATTAGCACCCCCTCCACCAACAGAACATACCTCAGCATCTTCAGCTCGCACGTACTCTCTTCGAAGGGCTTGGAGCACTGCTCGCATGTCATACACAGCTTGTGGAAGGGCATGCCCCCCACTTTGTACATGCGACCCAGGATCTCTTTGTCACACGTGCGGCAGTGGACCATTTCATTCGCACAGTCCGCGTGGTACGCCTTCTTCTTGACGATCGCGAACTCGTCGTCCTCTTCGATCGTCTCACGGCAACCTCGGCAGATCAAACACTACAATAATTCACAGACAGACCACACCACGTTAGCTCCACCATAGTCAGCAGCTTCCCTCGCCCAACTACAAGCAGCTACCGGTACGTACAATCTCGTGGAAGATGTCGCCCTTGGCGCTCTTTGTGCGGCCGAGAATGGTCTCGTTACACGCGCGACACTTCTTGAGCTTGCGCACGACCGTCGGCTTGTCGTCCACGCCGTCACTGGCACGAGCATCCACGTGTCCAGGGCCGTCTGGGCGCGGCGTGCCTCCGCCATTCGCTGCACCCAGTCCCATTGGCGAGTCGTACGCTACACCACCGCCATTCGGCTGCGCGACCTGCGTTCCTGCGGCCTCACGCCACTGGTTGAAGCGCTGGTTGGAGGCTTCGCGAGCAGAGAGGATCGATGGGTCGGGTCCCACAGGCGCCGGGTTGTCCACGCGCACGTACGAGCCGGGCACGAGGCCTTTCTCGCCGTCGAGCACGACGAACCACCAGCCGTCCGAGTCCTTGCGGATGATCTCCAGCGCGTCACCCTTGCGCAGACGCAGCTGCGTGCTCGTGTCCTGTGGCATGAAGTCGTACAGCGCGGTTGCCTTCTCGCGACGCGGCGGTGGCGCGACGTACACACCACTAGATCACATTCATCCAACAAATCAGCATCTTACCAGCCACCATTCGAAAAAAATGTATAGATACGTTCGAAAGCGCCAACACCAACACATTTCGAAATCGCCAACGTCGGCGAAAAACGCCAACGCCAACAATCGAAAGCGCCAACGTTGGTGCAATAAAACGCCAACAAAACAGTCCACTACTCAACTCACCCCATGTTCTGCTGCAGGCGCCCGGCCGCGACGAACGCGCTGGGGATGTAACCCGCGGAGGTGCCGTCGATGTTCGTGCCCGCGGTCTTAATTGGGTCTTTCCATGATGAAACGTTTGTCGACACCTACGAAACATCACCACCCGAATCTGTCAGTCGCCTTGCGCGCGATCTTTATCGCCGTGCTACCACAGACAAAGAGAGAAACACCATGAACGTACCCCGACTTCACCACATTTCTCGCAAACCTCCAACTCGACGTGGTCGCCGCACCTGTAAGGAATCGCCAACAATGATGGGCGCGTGTTAGACTCGCATGCTCCAGATGGATCAAGGACGCGACGCGACTAAAAAGCGCGTCGCCATTAGATGGCCGTACTTGGGGCAGAATCCTGGCATTTTGCGCAATTCTCGAGTGGTGTTCGCGTCAAGCTGAGCCGCGTGGCTTAATGGGCAGCTTTCTCCCTCCGTTTCCTGTGCCGTGCGGTCGTAATACGCGTACGCGCTTCGCCTCTCACGTTGGGGGCGATGCGCCGGCGATTGTGACGTGCTGACTTTCCTGCGAACGTCAAGCCGGGGCGAAGTGGACCGATCGCGATTCGCGGCGTCTAAAGCACCCCCATTCTGCAATCTCTGGAACAATCCGAGGCAACGTACCTACATTGGTGTATCCACCACTCCCTTTTTGCAACAATTAGCTCACACACTTGCGCATTGTATGGTCGCACTCGTCCAACACCACGATGTGGGCGAGGCGCAGGCGCACCAACTTTTGGAACATTCTCAGAGACTCCGATCTGATACCCGTCTGAGTTCAATAATCGGTGGAGCCCGTCAAAGTGGAGCTACCGAAGAAAACGCGAATATGGAGACGATTGTGCGTGCGCTGGAGGCGCCTACAGCACGGCTGAAGGCCGATGGATACGCGACCGTGCTGGCTGCGAGCGTGTGCGTGCGCTGCGCTATGCGCCTGGCCAACGTCCAGGATATTGACGTCTACGCGTAGGTTTCCCCCCTGCCGGATGGAGACTGGAACCTGGAGGTGCTGACGTTGTATGAACAGCCATAGCGAGGAGGAGCTGTGGGCAGCGTTGCAGCAGGTTGCGGAGAAGAGCGGCGTGGTGCTCCCCACTGCGCTGGTGGAGAACGCTGGTACGTGGCTAATGAGAAAGGCGGATGGATTGGCGTACCCATCTAACGGAGCTGTATATGTAGTGTGTACGTGCTGCGTGGGCGTGCTGCACTCGCGCTTCCACGACCAAGTGGTCGCTGCTACGGCGGACGTCTCCAAGGACAAGTGCGTGGGTTCGATGCTGTGCGGCATTGTGGGGTTAGATATATACTGAGTGATTGGTGGTATTAATATTGTGTAGCCATTACGACGTCGACTCGTTCGCGCTCAACATCAAGCTGCCGAGCGCCGTGCTGCTGCGCGAGTTCTCGCTGCGCCACCACTTTGGCAGTGTCATTGGGGGATTCAACCCCAACTACACGCCGTACGACTTGAAGGACGTGCTCAAGGTGCGGTTCCTATCCTTCCTGGAGCAGCCTCCACCACGGAGAACTCATTCTATGCTTGTGTGTGTAGTCGCTGGTGATGGACCGCATCGCACAAACCATCGGCATCTCTACGTGTGAGATCAAAAGCGACTTTGCTGTGCTGGTCGACATCACACACGACGAGTCGGCCGACGAGGCCCAGCAGATCCCAGCCATTCGTGTACGTTGAACCGCATCCGTCCCAGGAGCTCTCGCTCTGATGGCTGATCTGACGACGCTTGCAACTGTTTGATACCGCAGGACCAACTGGAAAACCAAAGCCGCAAGCGCCACCGCGGCCCCGCTCCAGTGCTTGATGGCTTCGGTGCCGTCACGCGCGCGCTCGCGTCCATCTCAACGATGCCAACGACCATCAAGGTAGACATTTTCACTATGGATGATTCTTTGAGAGGGAGTCGTCTCATGCATGAGTTGTTGGTTTCTAGTGCCCGCCAACGCTGCTGCACGTCGCTCCCAAGTGCGCTGTTGTGCTCGAGCGTGAGCCGGTGTACATCCAGGGACGATACCTCAAGTTCAAGCGCGGCCTGAGCCAGACGCCTTGGTAAAGAACCCTATGACCCATGCAGATGAAACGATTCAGCCAGCGCTGACTGGGATTCGTGATTTTTGTAGGGTGCTGGATGGCCAGCGGATGGGCGAGTCGTCGGTCGAAGAGTGTATCGGCGAGATCGCGCTGCCATTCTTCAACGGCTCGGGCTACAAGTTCCACTCGGCTGGCCGTGAAGACGTCGACGTGCGCATGCTTGGCAACGGCCGTCCGTTCATTCTCGAAGTGCTCGGTAAGCTTCATACTGCGATGAACTTCCCTCGAGGTAGCGGCTCTTCCTGACTCTTTATTGATCTCATGGTAGACGCCAAAAAGTCGAAGCTCACGGACGCTGAGCTCCAGGCTGTGCAGGACGCCGTGAACGCCGCGAACGAAGGCGCTGTCGAGATCCGCGAAGTCCGTGCGTCCACGAAGGAGTACTTCGCCAACCTCCAGGCCGGCGCGGACTCGAAGCGCAAGACCTACTGGTAAGGAGCCCTCCTTTCTTGCCTCCTGTTGCCACCGCGAGATTTGGCAGTTCACTGACGGCCTTTATCTTCAGCTGTGTCGTGTGGACGCAGGCCAAGCTCACACCCGAGACCATTGCAAAGCTCGACGCTGTCCACGACTTGACCATCCAGCAGGAGACGCCCGTGCGTGTGCTCCACCGTCGCACGCTCATGACGCGCCCCAAGACCATCCACGCTGCCAAGTGCGAGGTGCTCAACGACCACTACATGCTTCTGCGTCTCACGACGTCCGCAGGCACGTACGTCAAGGAGTTCGTCCACGGAGACCGAGGCCGCACGGTGCCCAACGTGTCGACGATCCTGGTAAGTCCCGTTGCTTGGATCTTGTCGTGTGGGTTTTCGATGCATCGGGGAAACTGACGAATGAAACGATTTGGAAACTAGGGATGCGACGCCGACATCTTGCAGCTCGACGTCGAGAGCTTGATTGACTAAAGCCACGAGTTAGAGGTTTAGTGCTGTCTTGTCACACGACACCTGGGAACGCCAGCGAATCATACTGCGATTGGTCCCACAACTCCCCGATTTGGTTGAGTAGCTCCACAGCCACGCCTGGGATACTTCCCCCAGGTGCATCCTTCGCTTGAAGCCGCTTGGCTTCCTCAGCCTCAGCCTTCGCCAACGCAGCAGCTTCCTGAGCTTTAACGGCGGTCGACGACGTTTGCAGCAATTGCAGCACATTCTTTGTGTTCGCATCCATGCCGGTTGACGCGTCCGCCGTCGTGACGACTGTGCTAGCGACTCGCTCCTTGAACGCTTGGAGATCCATGATGTGTTCTTCCAGCGAGCCTTCCATGATGAGACGGAACACACGCACGGTCTTCTTCTGTCCAATACGATGCGCGCGATCCATGGCCTGCAGATCCACGAACGGATTCCACGAGTGCTCAACAAAGATCACAGTGTCCGCGCCGGTCAACGTGAGTCCCAGCCCGCCAACGGCCGTCGTGAGCAGCAGCACGTCAATCGATGGATCGTCGTTGAACTTGCGGACGATCTCGTGCCGCTTGACCGGGGGTGTCATGCCATCCAGGCGCAAGTGACTGAGGCGGGGAAGCGCACGGCCAAACATGTCCTGGATCACGTCCAGCGTTTCCTTCAAATGCGCAAACACGAGGCAGCGGTGGCTGCCACCGAGAGGCAGGACGTCGTCGTCTGCATCTGACGAGCCACTGCGTCCCAGGTCACAGGATTCCACGAGCAAGTCGTGTAACCCTACCATTTTACCCGACTGCTTCCAGTCGCTGAGTGACTTTTTGTCGCCCGCAGTGACAATCTCGCTATCCTTCACGAGCGAAGGGTGCACACAAATCTTCTTGAGAAGCTGTAGGTTACGCAAGACGCCAGCCAGAGGAGCAGTAGCGTCTGCAGCGTTGTCGCCGTGAGATGGAGCACTTGCAGCTTTGTAGAGCCGCTGCTGCATCGGCGTGAGTGGCAGCAGCACGTTCGAGATGATCTTGGGCGGCAGTTCCTTGAGCACTTCGTCTTTCGTACGTCTCAAAATGAACGGCAGCACTCGTTGGTGCAGGCTGTTGATCGCTAGAGCAGCGAGTTCCTTCTGCTTGGGCGCCGCGCTGCGCTCACGCGACCGCGAAATCGGCAGCTCAAAATCGCGTCGGAAGTCGGAGTACTCGCCCAGATACCCAGGCATCAAGAAGCTGAACAGTGACCAGAGATCGCCGACGTGGTTCTGCAGCGGCGTGCCGCTCAACACGAACCGATGAGACGCCTGGAGCGAGCACACTGCCTGGAACAGCGCCGACTTGGGGTTGCGGATCAAATGGGCCTCATCCAGCACAACGAAATCGAACGGCGTCATGCTGAGCAGTTCACAGTCGGTGCGCGCGATGGCGTACGTTGTGACGACGAGCGAGGGCTTGGACGACTTGCTGTGCTTGAGCGTCTTGCTGAGGAGCGCTTTACGGGTCGCAGCTGGACCCGAGTAGTCGATCACGTTAGCAAATACCTCGGGAAAGCACCTTCTGGCCTCTGTGATCCAGTGGTGCACGATGATGGGTGGACACACCACGAGAGAGATACCGCTTTGGCTGTGAGAAGAGCGCGCGGCGACCGCTGCCAGCACTTGGATGGTCTTGCCCAACCCCATGTCGTCCGCAAGCACGCCACCCATGCGATTTTCGGCCAAGAACGTGAGCCAATTCACACCATGCTGCTGGTAGTCACGCAGTGTGAACGCCTTCGCAAGCACTAAGCTCACGTCGACCTGGCTGATCGCTTTTCCTTGAAGCAAACTCTCAAGAAACGCACGCGACGACTGGTTATCCTGCAGCACTTGCTTGAGCTTGGTCTTGTGCCTGGATTCTTCCAGATCCATTTGCAACGGCAGCAGCGGTAAAAGATCCGCAAACGCCTTCGCAGCCATCCCGCGGACGTGAGATTGAGCAGCGTGCATGGCTTTCATTGCGAAATGCACCAAGCTGGGGACGTACGGAGTCAGCTCCGTCTCGAGTGCTGTGACTAGCTCGTCCAGGACCATGACTGAGCCGGCGAGACGTCGATCACTCTCGGCCGCGGACGGAAGAGTCGGCACGTGGGCTGAAGAGAAGAGGTTGCTGTACAGAATCTCCATGGCTTGTTCGCCCTCGCTGGTGTCGCTCTGCACTTTCACAAATGCTGCTTGACAGACCATCGCTAAGGCTCTCGCCACTGCTCGTCGAGTCTGTTCCACTTGATAATCTGCGCCTGACAGCGCACAGAGTTCGCGAATCCATCGCAGCGTGGACGAATTGTTGGTCTCTTCTTTCGCCATAGCGGGAGCGAACACAGCGACAAGATGAGCATTTTCCTGGATCAGTTTGTCGGTCCACTGCGTTTGGCTTCCAGCGTCGCCAGCAGCTCTCCATCCACGAGTCGTGATCTCTCGTATTAGCGGTAGCTTCTCAAATTGAGCACCAGCTACGCGGACAATTGCCTGCAACGCACTCTCAGCCCCTCGGATCCGCACGCGAAGCTTCTGTACTGCTGTCTCATCAGCCGCTAGTGCATCTGTACCATCGGTAGAGTCACTTGTTTGGTACGCCAGTGCTACGGCGCTGTTGCACAGATTGGAAATGATCTTGGTGACGCATTTGAGCTGGATATCGACCTGCGAGACCACGAATCGCGCCATCGTCTCGGCTGTGAGCGCCTGGAAAGTCGGGTTTGCTTCGCTCTTGATCGATTCCATGAGCGACTTGACCAGGAATCCACTTTTCTTGGGCGGGATCTCCAGTAATTCACAGAACGCGCAGCTGCCGACGCCCTGTATCCGCGCGTACGTCTGTGTGAAGCCTTGCTGGATCACATCGTCGACTAGGAAGAGATCTTGGCGTCGAAAATGGGCTTGTTCAAATGCCTCTGCATGGCGTTTGAGCTTCTCATACGGGAACATCGCGATATGTTCTGCAATCTCACGAGACGCAGCCGCCGCTGAGGAGCAGACTGCCGATGGAGATGATGATGGAACACCACTGGCAGCGGCGACTTTGATACCTGCACCATTGAAAATCTCGACGAGAGACGCCTGCATACGCACGACTCGTTTCAACGAAGCTGCTTGCTCGGCATAGTACACGGAGCTGTGATCCTTGGAAGAGGCCTGAGGAACCCAGTCTCGCTTCGCCATGCTCTCTAATGCTGGGCCGAAGCGTGAGCGAAGCGCTGATGAGGCTCGCGGATCCACGTGACTCTTCGCATGCAAAGCCCAACGCGCAAGAAGAAGCAGGGCCCCGCACTGTTGGTCTCCTGATCGCGACGTCAGCGCTTGTTCGACACGTGAGCTGGCAGCTTCGTAAATAGGCGACTCGACGGGCAATCGACTGACAAGCACCGCCGTAGCATCAGCAAATGCAACACGAGCGGCAAGGTCGTCTTTCGAAGGCAGCGACAGACCCTCCTCCATAGGCTCGTCTTCACTGTCTCTCCTTGAAACGTTCAACTCGCCGACATTCTCAAATGCCCACAGCAGTTCAATCCATTCGGACAAGCTCTTCTCGATGACAGCGACGAGAGAACCTGATGAAGAGCACCATTCGATCACAGCCTTCCACGTCGACACCACGATCTCTCGTGTCTTCTCGTTGTCCTCACGAAGTACTTGGAATAGGAGATGCGGAAGTAGGTACTGCAGCGTTGATGTCTGTTGTCCCGTGGAGGAAAGTCGTGACACGTCTTGACTTGCTAGCGCCTCAATACACGCAGCAGCTGATGCGCGGATGGAGCTTCCGTGGTGGTGCAATAGCGGCACGACGTGGACGAGGTTTGTCCACATCACCACCGGATCCAGATGCACGTGAAGCAGATGGGAGGTGTAGTCATCCGAGTACCACAGACGCAGCGTCTGTACAGCCGTGCTTGCACTCAACCCGCTGCTAGAGGCTTCCGTGACGATCATCCAGAGTGCTGTCGCCGCTTCTTCAACGACCACAGGGTCCACCACGCTCAAGGTCTTGACGACGTCTCCCAGGATACCACTTGCAACGATAACGATGTCTTCCTCCCCACCACCACTGCGTTGGCTACTGTGGAGGCTCTTCACGACGTCTTGGATGATCAGCGGCACGAGACTCGAGGCGTGGGAGGCGTGGGCTTGGATGAGATACTTGATCCCAAGAAGTCCTCCGTGCGACGCGTGCCAGTTAGAAGACACCAGCAGCTTGCGTAGCACGACAATATACTCTTTGAGCAGCTCTGTATCGTGGAGACTGCCCAGTAATACGCCAAACACTTGCGCACTGAGTTCACGCACTGGACCGACTGAGCCGTCAGCCGAGTAGTCCACGAACTGGTCCAGAGCCAGCACGCACAGACAGCGCATGAGGCTTTCTTCGATCCACTGGTCCACCACAGCACTGGTCGCATCTTCTGTTCGCTGCTGCAGACCAGCTACCCACCCGGAAGAGAGTAGAATGTGGCGGAGACACGCGAGACTTCCGTGCCGCACCTCCCACTTTGCGTCAAAGACGCTCTCAAACAGATCCACCACCAGCCGCGCCACGAGCCCCAGTATTTGGCCTTGGTTGCAGCCATCTTCGTCGTCTTCATGCTCCGTCTTCACCTTCTTGGTCGTCGCCGGTAGCATCTCCGCTGCTCGCTTACGCGTCTCCGTCTCCTCCGCTTTAAACGTCATGTCCGCCGTCGCTTCGCTCGCCTCGATATCAGCCGCCAGCTCCTTCACATCTACACACAAAGCAGCATCAGTCTCAATCAATTGAACTGCCCACAGGCCACGAGATAAGCCAAAACTCACGGTCGGCATTGAGTCTCGGCAGCATTTGCTGGGCCAGTTCGTCCTCTCGCGACTGCCACAGTCCATCGCTCGTAGCCGACGCGCCGCAGATCCGTCGCAGCAGCAACTGGCGCTGCCTCACAGCCGCCACACGGCGCTGGTCTTCGCTCAGATTCAACTCGTATTGGTACTCTTCCCCACCGCTTCTCAGCAGCGGCGCGCCATCCGACAGCACTGTTTGGACGTCCACCGTACGGAAATTGAGCCGCGGGCACGAAGCCTCTCGTCCAGCAACTGTAAAATACGTCAAAACACCGTTTAGGACCCTTAAACACACCGATAAACATGCAAAACACGCTTACAGGATGCATGGGCAAAGCCCAGTGCGACTGTCGCGGGCGGCGCCGTGCGGAAGGAGCGCGCGATGACGGCCAGGCACTGGGCGGAGGCCACGCGCACGTCCCAGTCCTGATCAACGACGAGCAGTCGGATCTGCTGGAGAATGGAGCGGCAGTACACGGGCGACTGCAGCGCGATCTCGCCCAGCTTCTCAGCGGCGTTGGCCCGCACGTCGGCGCTGCTTCCAGCTGTGATAATGGACGGATTAGATCATTTAGCGGCTCATTCAGTAGCTCAGAATGTGGTTCATACATTTGACGAGGTGGAAGAGGCTCTCGACGCGCGTGGCCTGCGGGGAAGCCGTCACCGCGGCGTCCTCATCGTCGCTGCTGGTGTCCATTTTCGTCACCATTACTCTTTGGTGAGGAGCGTGGTGACGTTTCCACCAAAGTTAACCCAACGTTAAGTTCGTATTCGTACTTATTAGTACTTAGTCTGCTGTAAAATAAGTACATTGGCGTCAGTGTGTGCCACGCGACCGCAATTCCGTACGACGAAAATGGCGGCTTCGAGCGAGTCGCTGAAGGAGTTTGAGCTCACGTGGGTCGTGTACAACCCTCATGATCCGTTTGGCGCACTACTGGCGCTGTGCACACTGTCGCCCGTGTAAGTATCCGCCCGTAACGAGCTCCGCACGAGCTCTAGAAGCTGAGATCTAATGCACTTCCTAATGGATATCCATTCAGGTTCATCATGGTCATGTTCGCGACGCTCGTGGTGTTCCAGCGCGACCTCGACGCCATCGCGATGCTCGTGGGCCAGCTCGCCAACGAGGTGCTCAACCAGATCCTCAAGCGCACGATCAAGCAGAGCCGCCCGCACGGCGCGCGCATGAGCGGCAACGGCATGCCCTCGGCCCACTCGCAATTCATCGCGTTCTTCGCCGCCTACGTCGTTGCCTACACTGTAACCAAGTGCGTAGGCCTAGCATTTTCATTCGTCTTATGTGGAATGCTTGCTCACTGCGTTGTTTCCTACTATTTCTAGGCTCTCGGGTCCTCGCAAGCTCGAGAAGCTGCTCACGATCATCGGCGCGCTGGCGCTGGCCGTGCTGGTGTGTGTGTCGCGCGTGCGCCTCGGCTACCACTCGCTCGAGCAAGTCGCCGCTGGCGCTGGCGTTGGAGCCGTTACTGGCTTGGTGTGGTTCGTCTTTGTGAACAAGGTAAAGCCTTCCTACGGACACACTACGCCATTCTTGGATATACTCACCCTTGACACTTGCCATGTATTTGCCACTGGCAGGTCTCCTCGTGGCTCTTCCCGCTGATAGCGAACTCGGCGCTTGGCCAGTTCTTTTATGTGCGCGATATCTCGCACGTACCAGACCTCATTGTCTTCCAGCACGAGCTGTGTCAGCAGCGACCGCCGGCTGCCCACCACCCCAAGACGCACTAGACGCACAGGTTTGTTCACCAATGGATTGAGTTCGTCATTGCCTACACACCCATGGGAACAAGATGTGTTTAGATCTTGCTCCTTCAACAGCACTGCCGTTTGCCGCAGATAGACAGCATTCTACCTCCGCTTCGATTCACTTGTGCGCATGCCACATCACCTGGCTGTCTGGTGAGCGCGGTTGCTTATAGTAAACTCGGCCACGACCACGCGCAATATGTTCGTCTTCCACGGCACGCTGTGGGCTCTGACTGCCAACGGCGACGTCTTTGTGCGTGAGGCGCTAGCTAGTACGATCCACGTGGTCATCTCCGTGCCCACGGGACGCGTAGAAGGCCAGGAAGATCCCGTGCTGTTCGCTCTCGGCGACGAGCTGATCGACCCACTCCAGCCCACGCTGCAGTGGCTCGCGTACCTGTCGACGGTCGGCGTGTACGGAAAGACTAACGGCGTCGCAGTGGACGGCGTCAAGTGCAGCCAGATGCGGATCATGACCGAGTGACTGTGGCTGGGCGCTGGACATGGATAGTGAGGTGACGCTGAAGAAGGAGGACGAGCCGCTGGACATGCTAGCCAACATTGGCTCGCTCAAGCCAGAGCCGAATTTGGATCTGCGCCAGATTCGATTCTGCCGAGCTCCGCGTGTGCCTGGCGGACAACCGAGTCGCCAAGATCGTGGAGCATGCGGCGGCTACCGCTGCTGTCTCGGAAAGAGCTTTCGTCGGCCACACCGTGGCTGCCTCCAGCGCGAGATCTGCTGAAAGCAGCAGAGAACTTGTTGCTGGCACAACAACTCCACGAGAGCATGCTCGATCGTGATCACGGTCTGGGCCAACGCCACGGAGACCGAGGAGTGCCCAGACTGCCTAGCACGTACACGTTATGGCGTGGGTGGCAGTGAATCTGTACAGTACAATCCTGTCCAGAACGCTGAGTCAATGGCGTCGTTGATCGCTTTGGCTTGGTGTATTAGACGAGACCTCGTTGGCCGCAGCGGGATTGGAAAACGGATATCGAAGTCAATATATTTGGAGATGGGGAAGACAAGACACGTGATTCATGAGTCATGTCAAGCAGCATAATTTATCTTTAAAACAGTACTATAAAAACGAAGTTGTCCACGATACACGGATAGAGTACTGCATTTGTGGAATATTGGTCGATGATTTCGTGAAAGTGGACGTTCCCGGCGAACCCACTAGCTCAATGAAATGAGACGAAGATCCTGTGAGAGTCTCCCTCTGCACTGTGCAGCACTGCAGGAGTCTTCGGTCTAGGTGTCCTTTCTGCTGTGAGCCCACGCCAGGCAACACCTTTAGCCAGGCGACCCGTCTTCCCGGCCATGTTATCGGTCGGCGTTCTCCGGCTACGTCCTAATGTGAACCCACGCACCGCTCTCTCTCCTGCCGCTATCGTCGGTGGCGACCGAGTCCCCTCATTCCAGATCTATCGCCATGGCGCTCACGTCGGTCCTGCTCAGCAAGTGCGAGCCCACGGCCGACCACCAGGACGCTGTCGGCGTGGTGCTGGCCCTCGGTGCACGCGTTCCTGAGTGAGTTTACATCCGAGGACATGGGACCCCCCCTCAACCCAGGACACCAGGACTCTGTCACAAACCAAATTCTTTCTGATAGGTGCATCTTGGCCTTCTACTTGGTCGCGATAGTGTCGTAGCACGATCTTCACGCACCAACTGCCATCATCGGTGAGGTATGTATTAGTAGACTGCAGGAGCTTTATCGGATCGTACGCTTGAGACTCACTGTCATTGCTGACACTGTAGCTGCTGAACATCGCTTTCAACCGGATCCTCAAGCGTGTGTTCAAGCAGCAGCGTCCCCCCACGGCACCGAAAGCTGGACCCGGCATGCCGTCCAACCACTCGCAGATCGCCGCGTTCTTTGCGGTCCACATGGTTGCCTTCGTGCTACCACCATTTGACTCCGAATTCGAGCCCATCCAGCGACTAGATATGCAGACACTGACTACGATTATGAGTCTGTTGCTGCTCGTCGCCTTCGTGTGCGCTTCGCGAGTGTACTTTGGTTACCACACACCGGAGCAGGTTGTCGTGGGAGCTATCGTCGGCATAGTCGCAGGTGTTGCGTGGCTGACGATCCCCTCCCGGCTAGCCTCGGTCATCTCTCCATTGATCGCTCTCCAGAGTCGTATTCCACAATCGTAAACCCTTGCAAACAATTTTCCCACACACCCGTAGTCCATTTCAGCACTCAGTCCAATCCTTGCATTTCAATACTACTTACTAGCGAATATATACGTCCTCTGGCATCATGGTCTCGTGTCCTCGTCGTGAATGGCGATATGACCCACCGACCCAGCCACCTTTTCCTTCGACTCCCTCTATACCGTCTGCCGTGGCGGTGCATCCGAGTAGTCTACGCGCGACCGCTTGAAGTTTTCGGCCCACATCTTCTCAAACAGTTCGCGCTCGTGCTTGGGCTGCGGCGGCCGCAGCTCCTTTGGCAGTTGGGCAGATGGACGGTATGCCATGGGGTCGGCAGGCCGCGTGTTCACCTTGCCGAGGTAGCCACCAAGAAACTCGATGAGTAGAGATGGCTCGTTCGACTCGTACATAAGCTCACGCATAAAGTTCTCGAGTGTGATACACTTCTGGTGCAGGTACGACGGCTCTAGGCGGTTAAACCACCGCGTATCAATGCTCCGCCACGCGAGATGGGTCCGTGGGTACCGTTCGGCGTCCAGCTTCTTGATCAGCTCGCCAAATTCCGAGTACCGACGCCAGTCAGCGAACAGCTCCTTGCCCAACTTCAGTGTGATCATATACTGCGCGTGGCGATCGGCGCCAGCACGCGACTGCACGATGCGGAACTTGGGGATCTGGATGGTCGCCGACACAACTTTGCTCGTTCCACCGTCGGCCGCGATCGTGAAGGTCTTGTGTGCTGCGGAGATCCGCGTGTTCACTTGCTCGTCGCCCAGCACGTGGACGGGGTTTCCGGCATCTAGGAATCCCAAGTCCGCGCTCATCCGCCGCCGCAAGTGGCCCATCGAGTTGTCACCACACCAGCTCTCGCTACTGCTGTCGATATCTGCGAACCAGCCCCAGTCTGCACTGCTTTCCTTGCTCAGCATCGACGCCGACCGCAGACGCGACTGCGAGGCATTGCCTGTTAAAAATAATAGAAATATGATGGATCAGCCCACAGCCCACAGCTCCCATTTCCTCTAGCGAAGCAACAGCGGACGTACGAGGCGATGCAAAGTGCGCGTGGGACCGTAGCAGATCAGCTTTTACCGACCGCTGGTCGCTTGTGTTCATGTAGGTGGCGATGACATCCACCGCTGGACGTCCGCGCGGCGTGTTGGTCACAGCTGAGACAGACGGCACGGAGTACGACAGCGACGACGGCAGCATGCGAACGTGGGCGTCCTCAGCCTCAGGTGAGAACCCTGAGCCAACAGTGGTCGTGGACGAAGCCGTCGAGATGCGGCGCGCCGACATCGAGCGCTTGTCAGTGCTCAGACTCATGGGGCGACACTTGACGTAGGGCAGCGACTGCACGAACTTGTCCTGGTCCGTCGCGTACTCGTCGCCGCTTCCGTTTCCTCCGCCGGCGGCCATGGCGAGCTCCATGGACGAGCGCATGGGCGTCCAGCTCGGGTCGTCGTTGGTGTTTGTTGGCGAATTCGAATCGTTGGTGATCGCCGTTCTCGACGAATTGCCCGTGATGGTCACCATTTTTTTGGTTTCGTTGGTTTTGTTGGAATTTGTTGGCGCCAACGAGTTAGAATTTCGCTTGCTGGTGTTTCTGGAAACGTTGGCGGTCGTCGGAATGAGCTGCGACGACGATCCGTAGCTGAGATCAGCAAACGACGCGCTTGTTCGGGTAAGTATGCGTGGCGCCGGAGCAAGCTCTTGCTGCGTGGCGTTCTCAGCAGCGATTGTTATGCCGCTGGTGTTGATGACGTGGAAACTGGAATGGCCTAACGACGGTTGCGAGAAGCACAGCGCCTGGCCCAGAATACTCGCAGCAGCCCCCACTTTTCAACGCGCACTCGATTCGTCTGCTGGAGATGGAAGCGCCGTCACAATTTCCCAACGGGAAGACACGCGCGTGGATCGAGAGGGGTTCCTGCGCCTTCGCCACGTCCAATATTTGCTCGCTGTGTCTCTTTCGTTTAACCGAATGACACAGACACAGTCAGCCACAGACACCGGCGTTCGAGTCTCGAAGCGGCAGGAGATGATAGCAGGTGAACTTGAACCTGGGGAGTTGGAGTTGGCGTTCACACTTCACGCCGACAAATGCGCGAGTGCACCCGACGATAAGAGACGACCAGCCGGTCGTTGGATCGGATGGATTGTTAGCGATTCTCTGCTGGCGGCGTTGGCGTTTGGTGGCGCTTCGGACGCCGACGTTTGGCTCGGGTTTTGCCGTGATGCCCTTGCTCTTGCACAGGCAGCAGCAGCTTTCCAGTTGGAAGTTGGATGAACTGCCACCGAACCCTTTTCTCCCCAGTCGAGATCGCCCAGCCAGTTGCTAAAAGACAACCCACGTTTGGTCACCAACTCTGAGGTTTTATGTGACAACTCGGTGTACCTGAACTAATGATGAGACAAAAACATCATGAGGTTTTTTGCAGACCGTAATTCAGAAACCAGAGGCCAATGTGCACCCCTTTTTCAAGTGATCGCGGGTAGGGCTCAAAGTATTTTCCGATGTGGAAAGAAACACACCCTTTCGTTGGTTTGAGAGAGACTCTCACTTTTCATGGGAGGCGCCGAATGTTGAAGTTGCATGGAACCATTTTCGCCAACGATCTTGTGCAGTGAGTTGGCTGACGCGGCCATCGTCATCGGCGTTCGAAAATCCCCGGAAACGCGAAGCCATGCACGCATGCGGTGACGCAAGATCAGGTCGCCAGGGTGGACCGGGCAATGGCGCGACTATTAATACTGCACTGTTCATTCGGCGACGGGCGTGCGGTCGGCGCTGTCAGTGATTCGGATTCACTGGCGTGGTCAGCAAGTCAGAAAGGGGGCAACGTTGGCCGCGTGCGTCAGGAGTGGCCACGAGAAATCCAGTGGCCTGAGTCACTGACGTCGCGGTCGAAGTGGAAGGGAGGTTTGAAGTTGCGATCAGTCTACGCGCCGGCAACGTGATCATCGCATGGTGGAAAACACGCCACGATACTGTACAGTATCGATTCACCAATAAAATCCACGCTGAGCCGTGAAGCCCCGGGAGACCGTTCAGCAGGACGAACGTGTGGTGGTGTACAAATCTTTCTCCAGTCCTTTTACTTCGAAGTACAGAGTAGTGGCTTGGACTCCAAGATCCTATCCGTGGCATCCAGCTCCAAGTTGGAGCTGGATGCCACGGATAGGATCACTGTCCTCCCAAATATTGAATTACGGTACGGCACTACAGTAATTACACCGCAGCTTGCAATAGGCAGCCGCCTCACCTCTGGCCCAGCTCCGATCCCTCAGGACTTGCTGTCCAGCTCCACTTGCCTTTCACGTCGGACTCTTCGCCGCTTGCCCGAGGCCCCGGGCCCTGGGGCTTGTTGAACTTCAGTGTGGGTTGGGAAGAAAGTGAACCGTACGGTGTGGTGTGTCTTGCGGCAAAGGTTACCTTTTTGTCCCCCGCCCGGCAAGACTCTTGCCGGGCGGGGGACACAAATTGCATCACGATGGACCGCAGCAACTTCAACTGAGATGTCTTCACAATAGCACGCACTTAGTGGATTCGTGACCGAACTTAACGAAACCTCATTAAATTCGCTGGTCTGCCCCTCAAATTTTGAAGGGCAGCACCAGCGAATTAGTATGTGGACCACGTAAATGGATATCGTGTCGCATCAAAAAGTCCCAAAGCAGACCGCGATCAGACGCAATGATGGAGAAATGGGGACTCGAGCGTCGGCATCTTCTGCTGCTCTTCATCGCCGGCATGGCCTCGAGGGGCTTCGTTAAGGTATGTTGGATGCTTGCGTGTGTATCGGTGCTGGGTTGGTTGCTAATGCGTGCTCCTCTAGTCCCTTCTCGGTGCCAATGCGTCGCTCATGCTGTTGCTCGGCGTCGCGTTGTACTACATCTACATGAAGCGCCACAGCGAGACGATCTACGATGAGATCGCGCGCCACCAAGCCCAGGCCGCCATGAAACTCGATGCGATCCACAGCCTTGGGGATAGCAAGCTCTCAGATGCCGAGATGCTGGCGTCGCGACAAACGCACTTTCACCTCAACGAGACTGACCGCATGGTCATCACGTACGTCATGCCCACCACAATGACGACTGCGTATCTGACTGTGTGATGTGTGATAGTGATCGCATGCACAAGTACTCCAACAAAATGGGCGGCACGCGCAAGGACCGCAAGAAGTTCCTGGTCTCCAAGTCCAAGTTCACGGAGGAAGAAGCGATGGCGTTGGCGAATAGTGAGACCACCAATTTGACCAACAAAACGGAGTCTAACGTCGATGTTGGCGCCAACAAGATGAGCAAGAAGATCGAAAAGTTGGTCGAGGAGTCTATCAACGAGACGCTGTAGATTTATCGTAGAAGTCTAAACCACGACGACCGACACTAATCTTGTTGAACTGCAAATCGAAAATGGCTGTAGTACAACAGCGCCTGCGCCACGAAAAGGAAGCTGTCCATGCGATCGAGACACCCACCGTGGCCTGGGAAGAAGGCCCCGGAGTCCTTGACGTCGGCGACGCGCTTGAGCAGCGACTCGACGAGGTCGCCCAGGATACACAGCACTCCCAGGACCAGTCCCAATGCGATCTGCTCCTCAACAGATACTTCCGCCGGTAGGAATTGGTCAAGAGCGCCACTGGACGCGGATTCCAACCAGACAGGCAGCCGGAAGAGCGCCAGCACTGTCGCGATGGAGCTGAATACGCCTGCGACAGCTCCGACAATGGTCTTACCCGGACTGACAACAGGCGCGAGCTTCTTGTGGCCAAGCAGGTTGCCAGCGATCAGCGCACCACTGTCACACACCCACGCGCAGCTGAGTCCGAGGATTTGGAAACCGAGGCCGTGCGCAGTAGCATAACGGAGGAGAATCGCGTGGCTGAAGCCGCTGACGATGTACGAAAAGGCGAACACGTCGAGCAACATCGCGGATAGAGCTGCAGCAATGCTACTGTTAGAGCGCAATGCTTGATATCGATGCAGAACAGGAACTGTACCTGGTAGATCGACGCGCGACAACGTAGCAATGTGCAATCCGCAGGTCGCGACTGCCGCCAATGTTAGCACCGCATCTACAACCACCACAAGTCAGACGAGTGCGCTCACTCGGACACCCAACCTGCTTATAACGTACCATGCAGCAACTTCCGGCCCGTCCACGCAGCAGCACAGACAGCAATACCGAGTAGCACAAGCCATACCGCGTGCAGTTTTCCTCGTGGCTGTGGCGCGACCCGCGGCGCGATATTCGTCGCAAATTCGACGACGCTGAAGCAGCAGAGGGTCGTGGCGAGGCCCCACATACCAGTGTCGGAGCTGAGCAGCTTGAGCGCTGTGGGGATGCCCACAAGCACCGTGAGAATGCGGCGCGGCCAGTCGACGCCGCCCATGATGCTTCTCCAGGGCGACGGTTTACTAAATGGACCAGCAAAAAAACCGACCAATTCACTTTAGTGCCGACGTCTAACTTTGCCAAACAGGTTGAAGTGACGCGGAAATAGTGACATCACCGGAGATAAAGTGAAAACAAGGGATTTATATGTAAAAGAAAATTTCAACTAAACCCAAAACATGTAAAACGGGGAAACGGAGAAGAAACTTCACGACACGCAAAATTGGAGTGGAGGCGAGCGCGGAATGCTCGCTCCTTCCGACGAGAGCGAGCACGCACAGCGAGCGAGGTGCTTACACAACAGAGAAGTGGCCTGGCGTGACCATGTCACCCGAGGTCGTGGCGCGAGGGCGCTTCTTGTACAGCATGAACGCGGCGACACCCACGACAGCAACACCACCGACAGTCGCGACGGCCGCGATCAGGCCAGTGGACGAGCCGCTATCAGCGTTGGCACCAGTCTTGGTCGAGGCATCCGTCGAGTCCGAGGCCGGAGTGGCGGCGTCGTTCTCCACGGAGAGAGCTGAGAACGACAGGCCGGTGGAGTCATCAACTGGGGTCTCGTCGTCTTCAAGTGAAGGAATCACAGTCTCGTAACCACGCTGCTGCTCTGGGTGAGATGGCGACGGAGTCTGCTGGCTGCCACCAGACACAGGAGTGGCCGTGGTTGGCATTGGCTGGCCTGGCTTACCTGGCTTGCCCGGGCTGACAGTCGTTGGCGCTGGGGTTTCTGGCGTGTTACCACCCGAGCTTGGCGAACCGGTCGTAGGAGCCGGCGTTGGCGAACCCGTGGAAGGCGAGCCGGTGGTAGGAGCTGGCGTTGGCACACCAGTCGTAGGCGTCGGCATTGGAGGCTGAGTCACAGGTGGTGGCGTAGGCGGGTTCACCGTCGGCACGCCAGTAGTTGGGCACGGCGTAGGACTTGG
>JAADXI010000327.1:0-25811 GCA_023337615.1 Pythium brachiatum | reverse complement strand
CCACACGCGTCCTGGGTCGATCTGCAGAGCGTTCAGACACATCGCAAGTGTAGCGAGGCCACAGTACGCTGGCTCTGCCTGCGTGATGAACTGCTCGGCCAGTGGGAAGTAGATCTCCATGCAGGACGGCGAGGCGCCCACAGCCGCGAGGAAGAGCTGCTTGCCCTGCGGACTCGAAAACGGAATGCACTCGGCTGGGAGATCGCGGCGGTGAAACGACTGCGCTGCTGCAGGAGTGGACACTGCGGGGGATGGGGGAGACGAGATAGGAGGAGGAGACGATGCTGTGGCTGCGTGAAGCGTCTGCTGGTTGCAGGAACACACGCAGCCGTCCGTCTTCGCGGTCTCCATTGTGGTCGCCATGGTGAGAAACTGATGGAACGGAATGTGACGTGCGTCCATTTTTATTTACGTAAATATGGAAGCATCCAAAATGTGATTTGTGATTCCAGAAATGCGACGCGTATATTGCCCAAAATTCACGATAGCAAGCGGTTATTTTCGTGAAAAATTGCAATGGCTTCAACTTGAGCTGAAATCCCAAGACGAGGAAACGTGGCGAAGGTCGTTGGGCTTTGGAACGGAAAAGCTTTGTTCAGTTCCATTAGGTGACCAATTCGGTCACTTCTTTCATAATCACTACTGTATATCTTTCTCTAGTGGTACACTGGCCCAAGGGCAGGAGTTTGAACCACATTCCATGGGCACAAAATGGGTTTGCTCGCCTTTCTCACGTGGACGGATTAGACGGTGGAGGAGGCAATCACGTGGCGAGCCGACTCGAGCGACGCAGGCGTCGAGCAGCAGACCTGCGGTGCGGGCTTCACGGGCATGGACGGGTCGGCGCTAAGCACCATGTTCTTCACGAGCGTTGGGCCCGTGGCGTGGGCGCTTTCCTTCAGCACAACAAGCCCCCGAGGCAGGCCACTGGATTCGTCGATGCGCTGCATCGCAGCGTGGACGGTCGAGAGCTTCACCCAGTGCGGTGGGTACTTGAAACGCGCGACGTCGAGCAAAAGCACTGTAAAAATGTCAGATAAAAATGTCAGTAAATCAGGTTTTTGACAGCTTAAATGAGGAAGAAACAACGTACCCATATCACGCTCTTCGTGGTAGCCGCCGATTGGCGAGAAGTGGCCGTCGCCCGTCTGGCCCAGCACCTTGCGGCTGTAGTTGAGCACGACGATCTCGTTGTTGGTCGTGCAGCTCTTCTTCACAACCTCCCTAAACTTGTCCAGCGTGAGGTCCGCGTCAGCCGGGTGGTCGTCGGTCATCACGCCGTTGCAGCGCGCCAGACAGATAAACTCGGACATGCTGATGCCCTTCTCCTTGGCCACACTCAGCGACGTGCAGCAGTCAAAGAGCTCTTCGCTGAACCAGCGCCACGCGCCCTTCCACAGACGTCCTGGGTCGATCTGCAGCGCGTTCAGACACATGGCCAGCGTCGACAGTCCGCAGTATGCTGGCTCCGCCTGTGTGATGAACTGCTCAGCCAGTGGGAAGTAGATCTGCATGTAATTGGTGGGCGAATTCAGCGCCTCGACAAACAGCTTCCGGCCGTCGTTGCTGGAAAACGCGATACAATCCATGGGCAAATGACGGCGGTGGAACGACGTCTGCATCTGCACAGGCTTGCCGTTCACCATCTGCGTTTGCGGCGCTGACGAGTTCACGATCTTCACATCCAACGCCGCGGCCTTTGCTTGTTCCTCTTGCTTCTTCTTCTCCATCTCCATCTCCATTGCCTGCTTCTGCTTCTTGGCTTCCGCCTCTGCCAACGCCAGCGCCTCCTTGGCCTCCTTCTCGCGCTTGGTCTTGCACCCGCACTCCATATCCATCGGCAGCGTGCACTCCTTCACAGCGTCCTCCGTCTTCACTGGCTTGGCCGTGATAATCGCGTCGGCGCGCTGGATCGCATTGGACTTTTCCATCGCGGCCTTCCACGCTGTCATCATTTCGTTCTGCTGCGCGCGGCTGCGCTGCGAGCGGTAGATCGTCACGTTCAACGGCTGCGAGATCGGCATCGGCGTGCCCTGGAAGCTGCCCCACTGGCAGCACAGCAAGTCGTTGGATTCGGGCACCGAGCAGGAAGCTGAGCACGTGCTGGCGCAGGTCTTCTGGCCGCCTGTCACGCGGCGGCAACGCTTCATCACGCGCGTGCAGAGATCACGGCGTGCAGACAACATACTCAAGCTGTGGATGCAGCTGTGGATGGATAGAGAGAGAGAGAGCTACTGCACGGAAGCTGCTTCACGCTGTGGCGCTCAATCGTAAATGACCGACCGCGAGCTGTCCGGGGAGATGACTGCACAACCAGAGGAGGCAAATGCACTGAAGTGAGCTATTTGCGAAGGATCAGAACAATATCATCCAATCACATCACATTAGCGCTTATATTAAACCAATCAAATGGTGACATCTCTCCCAAGAGTGATGGTTTCCGGAGGGCACGCTCCCCCTACCCCTTGCGAGGAGCTCTTTGCCCAATGGGCGTTCTTTTTCGAATGTCTGTTCGATGATTGGAGACTTTGCAACCAATCAAACAACGTCGGACCCCAAAGGCACGCGTCCACTGCGTGGATGGCGACCACCATCCCGGCTCACGAGCTCCGCGTGCGTCTCCCGCCAATGAGAAAGGCGCCAGCGTGGCCTTCAAAATGGAACCACGCGCCGCTTGGCCTGGAAGATCGCGATACAGCAGGCCGCACGTCCTCCTTGGCTGCTGCATAAAGGAGCCCGAGACGCCGCAAGCGCGTGCCGCTTGGCCTGCGGATTGGATCTACGCGAACATGGAACAGCCCGAGACACGAGCGCAACGGATAGAAGCGTGTGATGGATGGATCCCATTTGCTGGGAAGTGGGAGTGTATCCATCCAGGCACCAGGCGCCAGGCGTCAGTTCCACTCACTGGCGTGGAGCTGACTGCCGAGAAGCCAGGCCAGGTTCAAGATCAACTTCAAGCTCATGTTTGTGGGGACTCAGTCTACGTGGTCCACACCAAGATCGATCAATCACTCAAAGAGCCCGAAAAATAGAAAGAACACACAACAGGCAAGATCCACAACCAGCGATGCAATGCAGTGGATATCAGTCTCCACGTTCCTGCTCTTGGAGCTACACGTGCATCTACTTGCGTCTACATGCGTGGCGTCGGCACCGAGTATCGCGGTCTCGTATCCAGAGAACCACTCGGTGTGGCCGGTGGATCTGGCGACCGGAATGCTGGGTTCGTTTCCCGTGAAGCTGGCGATCCACGGCTTCGAAGTCCCACGTGACGGCGTCTTGCGGGTCACAGGGGACAAAATCGGCGAGTACAGCGACGGCTTCGTGGCGAGTAAAGACCCTGAGGTCATCACGTTCGACGACATCGAGTCGGGCAGCCACTTCTGGCGATTCGCACTCGTTCATGTAAACGGCTCAGTTGTTGGCCAGGCAACTCTCCACGTTGATGTGGTCGTGCCCCAGCGCCACAGTGCACTTCCCCAATGGCGCTACACGCTCAACGAAAGAGAGCGACGTCGACGCGTGCTGTTTAATCTGCCGTACACACAAGAGAAGAATTCGACGCATCAAACTCGGAAGCACACTCGCCAGCGGATCTGCTTCATGGGCTCAACCGCTGGACAATTTGACGGACAGAAGAAGATCTGGCTCCAAGCCATTGGTGCACTGCCTCGGTCTCAATGGGATGTGCAGTTCGTGTCGTTCCATGATATCGTCGAGACCTCTGCATTCGCTCAGGAGCTCAGCCGACTGAATGTCCCCATGCGTGGCATCCCATTGACAGTCAGGCGCGCTGACCTGGAAGCAGACAACACCGATCCGTCGGACGTAATGCCTCGGCTCGTTCAGGCTTTCGAACGTGAATTCAGTCAAGCGAGCACCGGTGTATCAATCCACACCTTTCGACAACGAGTCCAGAATATGAAGCCGCCGTTCGCATCCGACTTGTGGCAACGGGTCGTGGACTCGCTGCATGATTCCTGTGCCGACGCGGTGCTGGCCTTTGCAAGCTCCACGGGTGCGGAAGATCGTTTGCTAGTTGAATCTGCTCGCATCGCAGGCGTGCGAGCCATTGCGATGGAGCTGGCGAACCTGAGAGCCGTACCAGTCCGTGTCGACGCTCTGGTTGGTCCATCGCATTACGCGCTGAACCACCCAAACATCGCGGGGACGGTAGAAGCCCACCAGCGATACGTTCTCACTACGGGGATCAATACAGAGCTATTCCGGCCACGTCCTCAGCACAACGCAGCTGCTGATGATGGCCGAAAGCTATTCACGATCGGCTACGTCGGTCGGCTAGCGACGGAGAAGTCTCTCGGGTTGTTTCTTCGAGCTGCTCGCCTCATCGCGATGAGCTGCCGAGCGAAATGCCGGTTCCGCATTATCGGAGACGGTCCGCAACGAGAACCACTGGAGGCTCTGGCTGAAGAGTTGGGGATCTCCGATTTTGTGGAGTTTGCCGGTGCAATCCACGGCGAAGACGCACTCGTGGAAGCCTTTCAAGAACTGGATGTGCTCTTGAGCCTGTGCTTCCACGAGACACTGGGCATCGCGGCGCTCGAAGCGATGAGCTGCGGAGTGCCAGTCATTGCATTTGAGTCTGGAGGCGTGGGCGAATATCTGGAGCACGACGTGAATGGCCTCACAGTGGAATCTGCGACTGCAGAAGCTGTTCGTGACTCGGTTATGACGCTGTATCGCGACGGGAGTTGGCGGAAAGAGCTGGGCAGGAACGCGCGACGCACTGTGGTGGAGCGATTCTCGTATGAGACTGGTGCGCAGCAATACGTCACGCTGTACGAACGTCTCGCGCGTCACTCGCGTCACTAGCCTCCAGAATGTTCGTAAAAGCGAATTAAATGGACGATATTTATTCATGTGTGTGGCTTTTTAACTTGAAAGGCGTGGTGTAATCTTCGAACTGAATGACGAAGTGAATCGACAGCTTCAGCTGCCGGTACTACGTAGTACGTGATAGTCCAGCCTGGCCTCGCCATGCCAGGTCGATATCAAGTTGAAGTTAACTGTCAGGTGGTCCACATCAAGATCGTTGTTGTTGAATCACCAGAAAAATAGAAAGACAACTTCTCAACTTGCCGGTTACGAACCACCCAACTTGAGAGACCCACACTCCGGACCATCACTCTGAACAAGCGATGACCACCACGCCGACCTCGACGCCGCCAGCAGCACCGCTGCCGCCGGCTCAAGCCGACGCCCTGTCCCCACCTGCTCCGCCTACGCCGACGTCCACACCCTCTCGAGGGGAGGACGCAGCTGGGTACGTGATCACCCGCGCTTCGTCGCCTCCAGGAGCTCCTGTGGGCGATGATTCCCCTCCGAGGAACCCTTCGAGTGGTGAAGCTGCTGCGGATCGTGAAACACCCGGAGCTGACGAGTCAGCTGCCTCGCCCTCGACGGCGAGCGCTGCCAGTAACGACGCGATGGACATCGAGATGAACGCTGGTAGCGAATCTCAGTCCGCGCCGACCGCCGATCCAGGCCAAGCTGCCCCACCGCACGCCGCAAGCGATTCGGGCTGCACCCGCCAACCGCGAGCGCGTGATACCCGAAGCCGCCCCTCGGCCCCCACTCGGTCGTTTAGTGAGATCCTCCGCGGAAACGCCGAGCTGCGGTCCGACAAACGCCAGGTGGACCCACGCGACAGGATCATTCGCCCTGTCCCCAGCCAAGCTTCGATCGATGGCGTCATGCAGCTCTATCGCTCGGGAGCGGACTGGGCTACAATCGAAGGCGCCATTCTTGCGGCGCGGCCGGTTGTCCAGGAGCCGGCCAGCTACCATGTGATCGTTGAAACTGGCTACAACCATCGTCAGGAACCGCAAGGAGGGTACCTCGCGTCCTTTGTTGCGGCGCATGACAACCAGAAGATTGCCGCGCTTTTGGAGGCCAAGAGCATCGTGCAACTGAATGCAAGGATCGCCGAGAAAGCGCAAGGATCGCCGAGACATGGAGCTCTTCGTGCGCACGGCAGAGCAAGCCAAGTCTCTGGTTGGTGAGAAGGTGAAGCTCCTGGGTGGGAGCTACACCATTCGTGAAGCCGACCCACTTGAGAAGGTTTTCTTCCTCGACGTCAACGGTGTAGCCAACAACTACACGAACGAAGCGTTTCGCTCGGTTTTCAACGCACTGAAGTGTCACCTGTTGTACGACACTTACCGAGAGGTCGACGAGACCACTGGTTGTTCAGCGGCTACTCGGCGTTTCTACTTTGCTTTGGAGACATGCCCACGTGCCTTCCTTGTGGGCGGCGAACCGTGCAACCAGTTTGTTGTTGGTGACTCGATCTTCTCCGTTCGCGCCAAGAACGTCAAGTTTTCGCGCGGTCCACGTGGATCCGCTCGCTCCATTAATTTGACGCACTATTTCGAGAAATTCTGCCCCGGTGTTGGCAACGCACCATTTTCGGATTTTTCTGTGGCCCCAGAGCCGTTCGCACCTGTCCCCGAGGAGGGTCAGGCTGACGCACCAATGGAAGGCCAGCAATCTCCGCACCATGACACCGATGGCCAAGTGGAAGATGATGCGCCTTCGCCAGCGCCGGTTGACGATGACCGCAGGGACGGCGGTGCCGTGACTGCCTCTGTCTCATGCGGTGGTCGTGATACGGTGGACTGTGCCGGTGCCGGGTCTGCAAGTGGCAGCAGCGCCAGCAACTCCGCCGCGAATCAGTCCACGGAGCCGTCGTCACCATCCGATCATGCTTCGGGCTCTTCAGTCTCGACTCTGAGCTTACCAGCTCCTTTCGTCATGGTCGGCGCCAAGCGTAAGCCATCGCCACGCTCGCAACCGCCGGCACCGCCGATGGAGCTTGTCGGGTTCGCTTCTGACAATTATTTTAGTGCCCTTCAGGAAACTGAAGTGGACGTGGAGCTCGTCGACCTGAGGGCAGACAGCGGCGACTACTACCAGCTCCTGCCGACGGCTGTCATCCTGCCGCGGGGTCCCCCACGCAAGGAATCTTGTCGGTTTCTCCGCGCCGACGAGCAACGCAAGAAGGTCCTTGTGCCCTCGGAGGCGGACGATCTTTCAAGTATTCTCGAGGCGATGGCCGCTGATGTTGCCTCCGTTGCGGCTGCACGAAGCTCGCTGAATGCGGCGGCAGTGGCTCTGGTCGATGTCCACCCGTCCCGAGTTATGATGGTGAACACGAACGGCGACGAGATCCTCAGTGATCTCCTCCGAGACCCGCTCCGCTTTGTAGCTCACGCATCAACAGCGTTTGCCCGCGAAAACGAGAAGGTTCGTCAGCTAGCGGAGATGCATCTGTTGAACCGCATCCTCTCAGCTACAGACACGACTGCAATTCGGTCATTCCCAGCAAAGTGGGCACGAGTGAGCTCGGAGCGGCTTCCTGCTAACCGTTCCGATCTATCGGTCATGCTGGATCTCCTCCGTCCGAAGTCACCGGAGACAGAAGCCCAGTGGCGCGCAAACGTTGCGCTTTCGTTTTTCGAGCTGATGTTCATGGCTAGCGCTCCCACGCTTTTCGCCAACGACCACTGGGTCCAATACCTGGGAGGTGGCGTAATCCACTGGTTGCTGACGCCAGGAACCCGCCTCCTGCCCATCAACGCGCTGGTGGGTGTGTTGCGCCACAGCTGCGGCAAAACGCTGCTGGCTCGGTGGAAGGACCAGGGCCTGGGTGGGCCTCTTCTCACGACACTCGAGCACATCCAGCTCCACGATACTTGGTGCACAGCGGAGACGGGTACGCTGCGACTTGTTCCTGCAGCGGACGGCTCGCCCGTGATCCACGGCGGCCCACTCTCGACCCAGTACTAAGGGCCGCGAGGCTTTGGATTGTTCATGCGTCACCATCAACGCCAATTCGATCAAACGGAATGGCCATCTCCTACTTCAAAGCGCTGTGGCTCGCTTTGATCTTCTTTGTATTCAAGAAACGCGGCTGCGAGATCGTCACCAAGCATCTCGTCTGGTCTACCACGCCAACGGCTTAGACTCGCAGTGCTTCATCAGTGATTTCAACGATGACGACTCATCGGAGGCACTTCCGCGACGTGCAGGAGTCGCTACTGTCATCAAATCAACATTTCCTGGTGCACAAACGGCGGTGGTCGACGAGGATCGTACAATCGAGGGGCACTATCTCGTGGTTCAGCTTCACGTGGAGTCTGGCCCGCTGTTCGTCCACAATGTGTACGCGCCGGTCAACGACCCAGCACGGCAGCAGTTCTACCGTACACTCTGTGATCAACCCCCGTTCGTGGACGGGGCTATCCATCTCGTCCTCGGTGACTTCAATGTTGTCGTTGATGCGAGTCTCGATAGCCACAGTGGATCCCATTCCTCGGCTTCTGCTCGCCCGCTGCTCCAGGACTGGCTGTTCAGCTTAGGCGTGAACGATGCGTGGCGGATGCATCACCCAGACGAGCGGGTCTTCTCCGGGCCTCGTCCACGGGTATCACGGCTTGACTACATCTTTGTGACCGACTCCGTCATCGACTCATCGTACGTCAAAAGCGAATACTTCACGGCCACACATGGAGGTGATCACTTGGCCCACGCGTTGTGGTTGAGTGCCTCCAAAACGAGCCAAGGCCGAGGCTACTGGAAGATGCCACGCGTTCTCCTCCAATATCCACTGGTCCGTGAGGCGATCGTTACGGCTGCGCAGTCGCTACTAGAAAGGCTCCACACGGCATCCAATCCGGGCGTGCAGTGGATCGAGTGGAAAAAGACTCTCAAACGTGATCTCCAAGCTGTGTATGCGCAGATTGTCGACCAAGATCGTGGCGCGGTTGAGACGGCGACTGCCGCACTGGAAGCAGCAATGGCAGCACTTCGGGACCTATATTAAAAAACAAACAATTCATCGACGACTTACGCCACTCAGTCTCCACTCGGCACGAAGACGGTCTCGCGCTGTTTCTGGATTTTGAGAAGGCGTACAATCGCGTGAACTGGATGTACATGGCCGAGCTGCTTCGGGTCATGAACTTCGGTGAAGCCTTCATCCGTTGGGTTCAGATTCTCTACGCAGATCCGATGTATTTCTTGCTCATCAACGGTCGACTGACGCAGCCGCTCAAGCCTACGAGAGGTGTCAAGCAGGGAGATCCCCTTTCACCGCTACTGTTCCTGTTGACGATCGAACCGCTCGGCAACCTGCTTCGTTCACATCCAGAACGTGGTTTGTGTGTCAGCGCCGATCGCACTGTCACGGGAGTGTATTTTGCGGACGATTCGACGATCCTGACGCCGTCTGTCGCCGATGCACAGGCTCAACTCGAGCTTGTGAAGGTTTACTGCTCGGGTTCCGGGGCACGGATCAATATGTCGAAGTGCGTGCTCTTGAATCTGTGCCGTGGCTGAGCGACACCTGTCCTCGCCGGCGTCAAATCACTCCACGGCGATGAAACAGTCAAGTTCTTGGGACTCCATTTCGGGCCGTCATCGGAGCTTTCGGCTGTGGTCAATTCTCTCGAAGCTACACTGTATGCGCGACTGCGGCAATGGAAACGTCGTGCTCGCACGCTTCAGGGACGCCTGCTGATCGCACAAACGATCCTGTTGTCGACGCTTTGGCACTGCACCGCCCACATCGTCGTTCCGGACTCGAATGTGAAGATATGGCAACGAGCAATCAATGAATTTGTACTTAGTCGTCGAACGGAGCCGACTGACCGCCCAGCTCAGTTAATTCGGAGCGGTTTGCTCTACCAACGGCGTACGGATGGCGGCCTCCAGTTCCCCGATCTCGCCATCTCCCTGCGTCGACAGCAACTCCGCTTCCTCCAGCGGTTCTGTCGTGCCGTCATCTCTCCGTCGCCGGTGTTTTGGGTTCAACCTGCGATTACGATGTGGCTGCGTGTCTTCACAGAGCTTGGGTCAACGCTTCCGCTTGACTTTCTTAGCATCTCTCCTGGTGGCAACCGGGTGCTCCAACTACAACATCTCACGGCTTGGTGGGACGCGGTGTGGGTCATGTGGCACGCGACGCGATGGCCAATCACCACCAGAGATCAATGTGGCTCGGCTAGACCAAGTCCGGGCACGGAACTGGATGTTCCTGTGTGGAAGAACAGCTCGCCGCGATTCCACATCTCCAGAGGCGCGAAGACAGGTTCGCTGTTGATGGTGGCCGACCATGAGCTTGGATTTCGCCTTCGATTTGCCAAGACGATGAAGCTTCGCTGCTTGAAGGATGTGTTTGCAGTCTTTGGCCACTGGCCGAACGTCCACGAGTTTCTCGACGAGTATTCTCCACGTACGCTAGAGTGGGCCAACGGCGCCATTCGTGTCCGATGGCTTCTCCGGATCCACGACGATTTAGTGACCATTGCTCGGCGCTGCTCGGACGATTTTGTGGGGTGGGAACGCTCTCCGCATGGCCAGTTTCCAGTCGGGGGTGTGGCGAGAGGACAGAGCGCTCGGCTCTTCCCTTTCCTCACACCTGCCGCAGTCAAGCGCGTCATCAACTCGCTACCGGCCGAAGGCCAGCACCCAGTCACCCAGCACTTCGATCACCGTCAGCACGAGCGACAACAATCGGTGCTACAACACGGCCACCTCCATCGTCGGCATCTTCTTCCAGTCTTCCACGAAGTCTGGATGCGGATCCTCTTCTTCATCCTGCCTGTCGGGTCCCGGTTCTGGTGGCTTCAACAGAGCAATCCGGACGCGATTGTGTGCCCACACCCGCGTTGCACGGCCGTCGAGACATATCCCCATCGCTTCATGGACTGTGAGTCGTCGACGGCCTTGTGGGAGTTTGTTTGGGCCGACTGGAAGCCGTTTTTCCAGTGCGACCTCACATGGATGCGTCTGATCAGCACGCCACCGCCTCCAACATCCTCCCATTGGTATGATCACCGTGACACCATTGACGTGCTCTGGCACATGTTGCGTCTCATTGTGATTCGCGTACTGTGGATCGACAGAAACAAGATCGCGTTTGAAGAAGCCAAGCCACGAACGACTCTGGCGCTGTGTATTGAAGCCCATGTGTTGTTTGCGGCGCACTACCGCGCTCTACTTCGCCGCTCTAACGAAGACGAACTCGCCTCGATCGACCACGTCCTCCGTGCGCTCCTGGTAACACCGACGTTCGGATCTTTCTTCGCCACGAGGAAGGATCTTCTTGCCGTCCGCAGACTCAAACGCTCCACATTGAAGCATCTCATGCGATCACCAAGCAACCTGTAGAGTAGCCTGTACCATATGTCACACGGCAGTTGAGAAGTGTAATTTTCAATAGAATTCTTGAGCCAGCCAGAAAAATAGAAAAATAGAAAGAACGCAAGAAAGGCAAGATCTGAGTGGCCCCCAGTCAGCACTTATCGATGCACTGGATGGTCATCTACACCGCGCTGCTCCTGGGGCTACACGTGTACTTGCTTGTGCCAGCATGCATGGCTTCAGCACCCAGCATCACGGTCGTGTATCCAGAGAACCACTCGATGTGGCAAGTAGATCTGGAGACCGGAGTGCTGGGGCCATTTCCCGTGAAGCTGGCGATTCACGACTTCGAAATCCCACGCGACGGCGTGCTACGCATCACGGGCGACAAGATCGGCAAACACACTGAGGGGGTCCACGAGACGACCACGATATCCGACCGTATCACGGTTGATGGTATGGAGCCTGGGAGCTTCTTCTGGCGATTCGAACTCGTCCACGCGAATGGCTCCACCGTCGGCCAGGCAACTCTGCACGTTGAAGTGGTTGTGCCGCAACACATTGCGTTTCCACTGTGGCGCTATACACTCAACGAACAGGAGCGACGGCGACGCGTGCTCTTCAATCTGCCGCACGGACGGAAAGCGAATTCGACCCAACACACTCGCCAGCGGATCTGCTTCATGGGCTCAACGTCGGGCGAATTTGACGGACAGAAGAAGATCTGGCTGCAGGCGATTGCCGCGCTACCTCGTTCTCAATGGGACATCCAACTCGTGTCATTTGAGAGCATCGTCGAGTCGTCTGCGTTCGCTCAAGCGCTGCGCCAACTGAATGTCCCAATGCATGGCATCCCATTGGAAGTCCCATACGCAGATCTCTACGCGCACAGCATCGATCCACCCGACGTCATGACTCGACTTGTCGATATATTTAAAAGCGAGTTCAGCGAACGGAGAGTTTCAATCGATGCCTTTCGACAACGAGTCCAGAACTTGCAGCCGTTGTTCGTGTCAGACGTGTGGCAGCGAGTCGTGAACTCGCTGCACGAGTTGTGTGCCGACGCAGTGATGGCCTTCGCAAGCTCAACGGGTCCTCCTGATCGCTTTCTGGTTGAATCTGCTCGCGTTGCCGGCGTTCGGGCCATTGTGATGGAGCTGGCGAACCTGAGCCCCGAGCCAATGCAGGTGGACGCGCTGGTTGGTCCGTCCCATTACGCGCTGAACCACCCAAGCATCACCAAAACAGTGGAGGCACGCCAGCGGTACGTTCTCACTACGGGGATCAACACCAAGCTGTTCCAACCACGCCAGCAACAGAGCGTCGCGCGTGGCAACGATCCAAAGCTGTTCACGATCGGCTATGTCGGTCGGCTGGCGTCGGAGAAATCTCTTGGACTCTTCATTCAAGCAGCTCGTCTCATCGCGATGAGCTGCCGTGCAAAATGCCGGTTTCGTCTGATCGGAGATGGCCCCCAACGAGAACCATTGCAGGCACTAGCTCAAGAGTGGGGGATATCCGACTTTGTCGAGTTTCCTGGTGGTATTTACGGTGAAGATTCACTCGCAAAAGCATACCAGCAACTGGATGTGCTCGTTATCCTACGCTTCCACGAAACACTGGGCATTGCTCCACTGGAAGCGATGAGCTGTGGTATACCAGTGATCGGATTTGAGTCTGGAGGTGTGGGCGAGTATCTGGAGCACGGTGTGAATGGTCTCACGATCGAATCAGCGACCGCTGAAGCTGTTCGTGACTCGGTTATGACTATGTACCGAGACGAGAAATTGAGGAGTGAGCTTGGAAAGAACGCGCGACGCACTGTGGTGGAACGCTTCTCGTATGAATCTGGTGCGCAGCAATACGTCACGCTGTACGAACGCCTCGCGCACCTATAGAGCATTTCAGCAAGTAGAATGTACGTAGTTTATTCACTCTACAAGTGCTTCTAGCCTTCAGTTGCGACTCGTGTTTGGCTTTTTATCTTGGGAAGCTTAGTCGGTGTGGTCTTCTTCGATCCAAACGACGACTGGATCGACGACTTGAGTTTTGCCAGTCGCGTGGTCTTCTTGCTGTGAGTACCGGGTGTGATACCGTCGCCGTTGCCCTTCCCAGCTTGCGCGCGTTTGGCCGTGAGTAGCGAATTTTGAAGAGTGATGACGATGCCATGGCTCTCCCCGAGATACCGCGACGTGATCTCCACGCCCTTCTTGTACGATTGCAAGCTCAGGTCCCAGCATTTCAGGAACTCCTGTTCCACGCCGACGTTGTGATACGCGATGCCCAGCACTGCGACCCGATCGAGCTTGGACGCTTCGATGTGGTCCCCGTGGCCGCCTTGGTTACCTAGCTGAAGCTCTTCATGTAGGAAAATTAGCGCTGACTGCGCGTGCTGGAGGGCGCTTTGATGTTTTCCGAGTTGTGAGAGCACTGCACACATATTCAAGTGCGTGTCAGCCTTGTTTGGGATGTTATCCAGCTTGGCTTCGATCTTGAGCGCCTCTGTGAGGTACGTCTGCGCCTTATGGAGGTTGCCTTGTCTTCGATAGTAACACGCAAAGTTGTTCAGCGTGACCGCACGCCCCGCCGGATTCTTCTCTGTCAGAATCTCTGCCTTCTTGAGAAGCTCCAGCACCACTGGGAATTCCTCTTGCTGCAGATACGTCATCGCCAGCAAGTTGCACATTTCGCCGACGGTCTTGCACGACGTCCACACCTCTTCGCTATCAGCACCAAAGAAATGCTGCCGCAACACGAGCCCCTTCTCCATACACTCCAGCGCCTCCGTGTATTTTCCCTCTTGTTGTAGCTGCGTGCACTTGTCATCGAGCCGCTGCAATGCCACGAGCTCTTTTTGGTTTTCGATGAACCGGTAGTCGTCTACTGCTGCTGCATCGCCGCCGTCGTCACCTCCATCCTGCGGAAGCTCCTCGCCAGCTTCATCCAACTCCGTGAGCTCGAGATCATCGCCTTGTTGCGCCATCAGCCACGCTGCTCAGTGATCTCTCACAGTGTTCACGGAGAGCCCGAGGCTCCGAAGTCACCTCGGCCAGCATTCCGATGGTGTATTTTTGGGTGGACTTTCTCAGAACAAATGGCTACATTTCCGTTTGATTGATGGAAAATCTTGATTAATTGTCATTATTTCAGCCAATGAAATGCTCCCTATTTGTGGATGGTCCAAGTACGTGGCCGCCTGTCGGGCAGTTTCTTCCAGCATCCAGAAACCAAGATGACAATCGTGGACTCGCGTCTCAACGCCGCCGACGCGCCGTCCGCGCTGGTGCCTCTTCACGTGCGTGTGGTGGATGACGCTGAGACCAACAAGTCGTCTTCTGCGCAAGCGCGTGATGTGGTGCTAGAGTTTGAGTGCGATTGGGACGTCGGAATCGGCGGCTCTGTGTGGACCAGCGGCGAGATCCTCACGTCGCATCTCGCGTCGCAGCAGCGCCAGTACCGCTCGCTGTTCAAGGACAAGGTCGTGGTGGAGCTGGGTAGCGGTACGGGCTTTGTTGGGCTCATGACGGCCGTGTGCTTTGAGCCGGCACAGGTGCTCATCACGGATCTGGGAACCCACGTCGAGTGTATGCAGAAGAACGTGGACCGCAACGCTAAGAAGTTCAACCGAGGCGTGGACGTGCGGGCCGTGGAGCTGTCGTGGGGCGAGAACTCCCACGAAGACGCGTTGCTGCAGTCACTGGGACACAACCGCACTGTGGATATCATCCTCGGCACGGACGTCGCGTACTTGCGCGAGCTATACGAGCCGCTGCTCCACACGCTGGTTCGCCTCGCGAATGACTCGACGCTCATCCTGCTGGGCATGAACCGCACGGACACGGGACTGGCGTTCTTCCAGCGACTCGAGGAAGAAGGCTTCGAGTACTACAAGATCGACGGTCGCTACCTGCCCAGTGAATACCGAGGCAAAGATTTTGGGCTCTTTGAGATCAAGCGGCGAAGGGCGTTTGCCGCCATCGTCAAGACGGACAGCTAGAAAACGAATGCAGATGCATAGAGTATTTCATGCAAGCTTCATGACCGGATGATTGATTGTGGCGGACAAGATCGATGGTGGTGGAGAACATAATCACTCGGGGAAACACCGAGTAGAACCCATTAGAGTGCTGTCTCAGAGTGCTGTCTCAAGTGGCATCAGCCAATTTAGTCCGCCGCTTCGTGCGGTTGTGCTCAGTGATTTCTCCTCGTTAGATGGCTAACCTTTGGCAGCGGGTTGTCGGATCGCCACTGATGCTCGCCACGTGCTGCGATCCTTCGCTGATGCAGCCCAGAAAAAGACAAGATGGATCCGCTCGACTGGCGTACATGACATGGCGTACGTCTGGCTGTCGTGAGTAACGGGCAGTTGCATACGCACCTTTTGGCACCTACACTTTTTCAACTTCATAAAGTGATTTGATTGACCAGATATGAAGTCAAATAGAGCATTCCATTGGCGGAAATAAGATTGCACAAGAGACAGGCCGACGCTTAAGTGCGCGTTGCACTTCGGTTGTGGAGTCGTTCGAACTTAGTCAGTTGACCCCCTCTCCGCCGTGTGTGAAAGTGGAACCAACCCAACCCACAACTTCGGACGATCGCCGCACTGTTCGAATAAGAAGGAACCGCGCGAACCGAGTGAGTGCGGTGCAAAGACCACGAAGCAAAGGCGTTGAGCACATCGCGCCAAACGCAAACGCGCGCTCGCATAGGCACCCGCATCTCTGTTTGCTACTGTAGGAGCGTCTATTTGCCAATCTCCGCCGTCTGAATTGGTTCTCGTGGCCGGTGGCGGAACAGAATTTGAAGAGCAGCTTTTCGTGGCTCGTGCAGAACAGAATCGATCCTCCCCGTCGCAAGTTTCCTTTTTGATCCAGACGGAACCGTATCCAGAACACATATCCATCCATCCATCAGCCAGACACCATGTCGACCCAACTGCAGAAACAGGTGGATAAACAGAAGAAAGAAGCCGAGAAAAAGTTCTCGTCGTGGTTCATGAGCAAGTTCACGAAGAAGGGCAAGACCCAGTACATCCGCGACAACGACGAGCGCACAGCCGAAGCTGAGCGGCTACGCAAGCAGAAGCCAACACCTACATCATCGTCCTCCGTCTCCACGAGCTCTAGTAGCACAAGTAGCGGCAGCAAGCGCGATGTCAAGCGGCCGACAAATGCCGTGTATAGCCCCAAGGGCAGTAGCCGCGGGTCGCTGCAGCGCCAGCAGAGTTTCCTGCGTGCGCAGCTACTGGAGATGAAGCGCCATTCGCAGGAAGTTCTTCTTCACGCGAGAAGCCGCGGCGACAGCAGCGACGACGAAGAATACGATGACGTGCATTCGGTTCTGGGCGACGACGAAGATGGTTCCACGACCGCTCCGATAAATGCGCTGCGCAAGTCGCGGAGCAAAACGCGGATGCGAAGATCCGCGACGTCGGACAGCGACCACTCGGACGGGAACCAAACCGACGACGATGAGGAAAAGAAAGGCGGCGATGATGACACGGACGACGAAGACAACAACCACCACGGCCGCAAGAGTCTGCGGAACAGTTTTACTAGTGGAAGCGGTTCCAAGCGGAACAGCTTCACGGGCGGAGGCAGCGGCTCGCAGCGGAACAGTTTCACAGGCGGAGGCAGTGGTTCCCAGCGGAACAGCCTCACCGACGAGCTGGAACGCCGCTCATCTCGCGCGACATCGCTGTACGAGGAAGCGATCCACGCGCTGGAAGAAGTGCTCCATCCGGAACAAGCCCAGAACCGGATGACACGGTCGGACTCGGCGACCAAGCGGCTCTTTGCGCGACCCGACAGCGAGTGGATCTAAAACATCAAGCGAAAGGAAGGCGGTGCGTGGCCCTGGGATCTGTGTACAATACGAAATACAGCGACGATCTCGAGAGGCTTCAGCACGTGCAGGTCGGGTCTGCTTTGGTAGGATCGGGTCGCGTCTCACGGAGAAGACGATGAGGAAGGTCCGTGTTTGGGCGAGGTGGGCGTGGGGAAGAATGTTCCAGCTTGTCTGCTCCATTGTGGACGCAGAACAGCTTTTTTGGTTCCCACCCGCCTCGGTCACTAATTTGTTCTGCCGTGCCCGAACAACGGAACAGCTAGAAATGTTTTCGGTGCCAGGCGGAAGTCGATTTTTTTTTAAATTAGTAATTGCGAAATTGGAATTTGTCGAACCATCTTCGCGTCGTCTTCTTGCTATTCTTGTGCCTCCCCACCCCACTGTTGCATCACGTATTTGGCAGCACACTCGCGTCTCTGAACAACTCTACCATTGATCTTCATGACCAAAGAGCAGTGGCCCGTACTCCCCGCGCCATGGGGTCCTCGCGTTGTTGCTGCGACAATAAGCCGTGTCACCGTCTCCCCGTTTGCAGGCGTATCGCCCTCCACACCTTCCATCTACGAGATCGTTCCAGTCCTCACCTGTTTGCCTGTGATTGACAACACCGTCACCATCAAGAGCCTGCTCCTCAGCGGACCGATGAAGAAGAGAGTGAATGGGTTCTACCGTCGCCATCGACTCGCTATCTTTGTTGGGTTCTTCGTGGGTCTCGCCTCGGTCGGATTCGGGGGCATGGCGAGCGTGGATATTGCACGGCCAGCTGCAGTGGTGAGCTGTGTCGGAATGATACCAGGCCAGCTCTCGTACATGCTGGAGATGCGGTACCAGTTCATCAAGTTGCTCGTTCGGTCGTTCGAGTTTTGGTACACAACTACGCTGATCCTTCTGTGGACAGTTTCCGGCGCGACCATGTACAGCGATGTGCGGATCTGCAGCCTGCTCATGCCGTCTCTGGGCATGGAGCTCCAGCTTCTTGGAGACGCCTGCACGCGGCCTATGCGCTCGCTCGTCGCCTCCGCCATGGTCTCCGTAGCCCTGTGCGGCGTTTTCATGACGTCCTCAGCGTTCGGTTTGATGGATCAAATCGTGGTGCTGCGGATCACAGCGTCCCTCGATGGCCGCCTTGTCGTCTCCAACCGCGACATCTTTATCAACACGACGCTGCCGTTGATGATTCTTGGCACTCGCCTAGGGTACAGCAAGTATCAGGCACTCAAGTATCAAGATCACAGCGGTACCCACAAGGAGAGAGCAGCTCCAACACTAGTAGCTCCATCGCCAGCTGCTATTCTTCCTCCCGGCCGAGTTGTAGCCACACCAGGAGTACGGTGCATGGCGTATCGGTGTAAACTCAAGCTGCAGATCTACACAGGCGCAGCTCAAGGCCATTCGCGTCACTCACTCGATACAGTGGCCATACCACAACAAGGATCTCGGTTTCTTCCGCTTCGAGCAGTGCGCATTCGTGAGCTGTTCCACGTCGGCCACACCGTTATCCCGTGGTTAACTCCAAGGAGCAAAGTGGCGGCCCCGTTGCGACTGCTGCATCAGATCACGGGTCTCACAGGGCTTCTTGCAACCGCGGCTTCGTTCTACACTCACATAGGAGAAGCGACTGACATCCCACGCACGACAGTGGCATTGGTCTGTACCTCGGCCCACTGCGGCTACTACTTCTGTGTCTCCCACCGCCGACTGCTTCGCGCGCTCTTCCGCTCGTTCGATTTTGTATTCGTGTTAGTGCAGCTCACACTGGAGCTGGTCGCGGTCGCCCACCTATACGGGTGGCACACCACTGTGAGCCTTGGCGGCGTGCTTCCCTGCTGGTTGTGGATCTGGCACGTGATGACACTGGATACTGTCACGCCTCGAATCAAGCAGCTGCTCGGTCTGCGCGTTCGGTACTTTGCATCGCCTGTGCTTCTTCTTTTCATGGTCGGGCAAGTGGCACTCGCAGTCGAAGTGCTTGTATACAATCACCTCGGCTTTGAGGACCGTGTGTTCGTCCAAGTCACAGTTGGAGCCAAGATGTTCCAGATGAAAGCAGCGTCGTTCGCGCTCAGCCGTGCGATCACGTCGTTTGTATGGAGCGCTCGCCTTCTGTGGCGGATCTGGTCGAGCCCCGACGCGTTCGACAGCACGTTAGTGATGCTCCAGGGCCACATCGAGTTCGATTACGTCTGTCGTGGCGACGGGAGATCCTCTCGAGTTGCTTCCGATTTGTAAATGTACAGCATGTGTGTCTGATTGTACATAAAAGAGACAGGAGCGGCCATGATATTGTGCAATGATGCTCTCGTGGTAGCGCATCAACGCACCGTGAGTGTTCGTTTTCAATCTCGTTGGTATGAGCTACATCCATGTTCTTCTGTGGGCCCCAGACTCTATTACTGGACATGTTTTTGGGGGAGTGACATCAACCACAAGATAAACACGATATCGTGAGAGAAACTGACGTGAGGGATGCTACAATAAGCCGCTCGAGACAATAACCCGCTATTTAAAGGCGCAACTGGCGAGGAATCGCAACCTCATCTTACCGTATGCACCGAAGGTGGTGCGGAGAAAGTATACTCCAACCTAAGCTAGTAGCAAGGAGCACTCCAGCCGATCGCTGCGAGGCAGCAGGCCCAATGGAGAGCGCTGTCGTGGCAGCTGCAGGGACGATGAGGCCCCGAAGGCTTCTGGTCTCGCGGTCGCTTGCCTCCACTCCAATCGTCCGCTACGAGTTGACGCCGCGCGACCCGTTGCCACGCATCAATCTCTCTGCCGGAATTAAAGACTTCGTACTACCACCGTGGCTTAACCGCGTCTACAGTCACATCTTCTACAAGATCCGTCATGCGATCGTCCCATGCTATGCTGTCGCAGTGGTGTTCCGAATGGCCTGTTTCTTTGCGCCAGCTCCAGTCGCGTCGTGCCTCGCAGTAGCGTCCGCAGTCTTGAACTTCCCTGCAACTCTAGCTGTCACACTGACGCTACGCGTTGAGTACGTGCGCATTTTGACTCGAAACTTCGAATTCTGGTACTTCTTCGTGCTCAACACCGCCGGCATGGCTGCACTGACCGCCATGCTCACTACTGGAACCGGTAGTTCTCTTCGTACAGTCGTCGTGCCGTTCATGTGGATTGAATTCCAGAACGCAACGTTGTTGGATGCCTACGTCCATAACCTCCGCGTGATCGTCTACTCGGCTGTCGCAATGATCGTCCAGATCTCGCTGCTGAACGGTGCAGTTGTGCTCGACTTTATTCATGGTACGACACACAGCACGCTCTTCGACACCACATACCGAAGCGCGACTACGCGGGATATCGTCGTCTACACGTTCAACGCTGTAGCGTTTCTGATGGCAAGACTCGTGTATCGCCATCGTGCATTGCTCAAGCACAGAACACAACAGCAACACCGGCGACGGCAATCTCAAATTCAACCGAATGTGCTATCAGCTGCAAGAGCTAACGTGAAGACAGTCCAAGCCCTTGCGTACCGAAGCAAACTCATACTAACAGTATCACCCGAGCGAGGAAGTATCATTCCATTTACGAGCTCACCAGCCAACTTGCGATCGTTATTCCAGCGCCACGGCAACGCGACCCAAACCATCACGATGCGGCTCACGCAGTGCCACGCCATCGTCTTCCGTGCTCCAAGTTTGGCTAAGTGTCAACGTCTTGATGCCTTCCAACCGTACGGGCGAGCGTTGAGCTTTGCTCGCTTTGGAACCGCTATTATCTCGCTCGTCAGCACAACGCTGAGCTTCCATCGACCACGCTTGTCTCCGGACAGCGTTGACTCACTGCCTTTCATGACCTGGATCGCGAGCGTGTCGACTCTGCTTTTCGTGGCGTCGCTTGTTCGCTACGCGAGTGTTGACCTATTGCGTCTATGGCTCAACTCGTTCGACACAGTGATCCTCTCGATCAAGCTGACGACCGCCCATGTCTGTGTCTGCGATGCCTTGGCCTGGAGCCTGCCCAATTGCTTACCGATCCTGTGCTCGTGGATATGGTGGCACTGGGTGATCACACTTGACGTCTTCCCGCCACTGAGCAAAACGCAACTGGGCTTGCGGCTACGACAAACTGTCGTTCCGGTGCTTCTCCTCTCGGCAGTGGGCCAAGTGCTGCTCGTGTGTGAGCTACTGTTCTGGAACCAGTGGAAACTAGTCGACCGCGAGCTCGTGAGTTTTCATCTTGCCAACGAAGGCCGAGTCTCGTTCCGACTGGTCCCATTCCTGCTCAGTCGAGTAGTTTCTGTATTCGTGTGGACCTGCCGACTAGTCTATCGCGCCACCGCGTCCAAAAGCGACGCGGAGCTGCTGCTCTTCTCAGGCACCATCGAGTATGACCTGCCTTCACCCGCCTCTGCGCCCAGACGACCGAACAGGAGACAAGTCGCAGCTCGCAAAACTACCCAAGCGGTTGTTCCTCCGGGTCAATACCTGCCAGTCCGAAATAGACTGCAACGCCTGACGAGAGGCAAAGGAACAGTGTTCGTTTCCACGCCATGAGAGTGCTTCCGCGTGTTCTGACCGGCGCGCAGACTCAGCATGTCGGCCCCATCACCACCAACGTCTTGCCAGTGCCAACCGCGCTTGATACTGACAGACACACACTATGCTACCACCTCACGCCCATGCACGCGCTGCCGTCGTTCGACTCCCGCCGTCTTCTCCAGTCTCGCCTGTGCAGTTCTTCGCTCCGACAAAAATGGAACCAATTCATGCGCAAGCATCGACGACTCGTGACGGCCGGCTACTTTGTGGGTCTCTTCTATCGGCTCTACGGTCTCGTGGTGCCTGCTCGGTACAGTGGAGGCTACACGCTCCTCGTCGCTGCGCTTCTCCAGCTCCCTGCCGTGTTAAACACAACACTGTCGTTGAGTGCCGAGTTCTTCGCGCACATGGCCCTGACGTTCGAGTTTTGGTACTTCTGCGTGACGAATACAGTGGGCGTGGTGGGGCTGGCGGTCGTGTTCCAAGACGTGCGGGCGTCGCTGTGTTTCGTGACGTGGCTAGAGATCGAAAATGCACGGCTCGCCGACGCGTACTGCACCACAAGCAGCAGCATATCGTCCATCGTCGGCGTCGCGGGTCTTGGCGCCGTGTACTTCAGTAGTATCGCCATCGCTGTGGCTCTGCGTGCGATCGAATTCCACAGCATCGTGCTGTGGCACACCCCGCGCGGTCTCAAGCTCCACTTGGAAGACGTGATTGTCAGCGCGTTCGCTACAGTGGGTCTACTCATGGGGCGCATCGTGTTCCGCAAACGCAATGCGCTGCGACGCACCAGGGCCCCCGTGGAAGTCGAGTGTATCAGCTACCAGTGTCGACTCCAGTTTGTGGCTGGTGAGCCGATCTCGCGACGCGTGAGATCGCTGACAGCTTCGTTTGATGAACCCTGGCGGGTCCAGCTCCACGAAATCGTGGAGCCACACGTGTTTGACGCTTCAAATGTGATCATCACGGGCGTTTGGGACCCGGACACACTGCAAGACTGCCCCCGATGGCTTCAGCACCTCTGGCTCGCGCTGTTAGCCCTTGCTTCTGCCACACTCGTCGGTCTCTGCTTCAGCGCTTTCCGCGTTCCATTGAACGCAGAAGATACCCAGAAACACGTCAATTACCCGCTAGTTATTGCGACGATCGTGGCTCATGCTCTTGCTGCAAGTCCCTTCGTAGGGTTTCAGCACCGCGAGCTTCTTCGCTTGCTCTTCCATTCGTTTGACTATATCTTTCTGTTGGCGAGCGGCGTGAGTGCAAGCGCGACACTGTGTTATCTCTGTCTGTGGAGACCTGACCACTGCGCCATCCAGTTCTGCGTGTGTCTCTGGTTCTACGTGGCTATCACTTCCGACGCACTCACACCCGTGACGAAGAAACTACTGGGCTGTTCTTTTCGTCGCCGAGCCGCTCTCGCGTGTGTTCTGCTTGCAGCCCAAATCCTCCTCGTGCTGGAGATCACTGTGTTTGGCCAGCTCGGAATCAGCGACCGTATCGTCTTCGATCGCCCACTCTTTGTCAATCACCGGCACCGCATCACCATCTCCAGCATATCGTTTGTGCTCACACGAACTATCACGACGATCGTGTGGAGCTCACAGATTCTGTTGCTTCTGTGGTTCTCTGGAAGCGACTACAATGATTTGATCCTCCTCCAGGGTGGAGCCGAGTACGCCCAAGCACGGCGTCGGAAGCGACGTGATTCAAATCCTTCCCCAGCTATCAGCTAGATGATTCAAATGGACACAATACGATTGCAGTGATTGTTTTGATCACTGTTGCAGTTCAGTTTATTTGCGCGCTTCCGTACTGCTGACCGAGGCGCCAGACTGGATCTGGCCGTGGCCATAGCGCTGGACGTGGTCGTAGTCGGCGCCGCCTTGGAGCAGAATCAAATCGTTGTACTCGCTCTCGCAGAACCATAAGCGCCAGACGACCTGGCTGATCCACAGCACAGTTGTCAAGAAGCGGGAGATCAGGAACGGGATCACGGACACTGCCACACGATGCTGACCGGTGCCGTGGACGCGAGTTCGGAACGGGAACTCGAATAGGATCCGATCGGTGACGTTAAAGTGGCCGTAAATCGTGAAGTCGGCGACGATCAAGAGCTGCGCGACCAGGAGACATGCGGCGAGGAGAACAAGGTAGTGAGCACGCAGGCCAAGCAGGCGCTTCACATCCGGCGTGAGAGAGTCGGCAGTCATGATCACGTAGTAGCCGAGCGTCATGCATAGCTCAAAGACCGAGACTTCCAGTCGCCAACGAAAGAGATGGCAGACTGAGAGCATGGCCAGCGTACCTTGAAATCCAATGAACAAAAAGTCAAAGGTGGTGACGACACGGACGAAAAGCTGGCGTTGGTGCAGTGCGATGATCGGCGTGAGGGTGATCACGTGAAGCACGAGAACGACGCCTACAAGCGTGTATCTCGGGGTGTGAAGGGAGGCTTCACCACTGGACGGAAGAGGAGGAGTGGTGGCAAGCAGATACCATGACGATGCGACGGCGGCAACGCAAATCACCTTCCATACACCGACCCAGAACTGGAGAGAGATACCAAGACCATGCGTCGGTGTCCAGCGTTGTGGCAACAGCAGATCGGCAGCACGAAATGCCTGCCTCGTGACTCTTGCGTGCACCTGGACCCTCCAGGGATGGTCCCGTGTCGCAAAGACAGAGGTTCTTGGGCATAGACGTGGGACTCGACCTGCTTCGAACTTGAGACGGCATCGATAACAGATACATTTCACAACGATCTTGCTTTGGCTGGTTCGCAGTGCGTTCCGCTTCCGGAATGCGAGTCGCGCTAGTAGCAGAGCGACTGTACCGATGCTGGTGACGATGATATCTTCGTTCTTGAACTGATAGCCTCGATGCGTTTGCCATATCACGATACTGTGGATCTCCAAGCCGTCAGCGAGAACAGCGATCGAGAGACCGAAGAAAAAGCACGCACACAGCGCGGACACGACGATGACATGCGGCATCCTTCGACTGGTACACATCGCGTCTGCGAGCCGTGCGTTTTCAATCTCGATCCAGGTCGCCACGCACAGACAGACCCTCACGTCTTGAAAGGCGAACGCGAGACTGATCGAACCCGCGAGATTCATGAGCCCGAAGAACCAAAAGTCATAGGTATGGGCGGCGTGCCACACGAACTCGTAGCATAGCGAGAACGACGTCGCCAAGATCCCTGGGAGCTGGAGAAGAAGCGCCAGGACGAGGAAGGGGCCACCGGAGTAGGAAGGAGGAGCCGCCATGCCAATGAGTCTCCAGAGTAAGCCAACCGCGTACATCGTAGTCATGAGGCGCGCGTGTTTGCGGAGCAATCGGTCCCATCGCTTGGCCAATGTGGTGCGCAGCACGAGGTTCTTGAGAACACGGCGTGAGTCGACGCACGGCATCACATGCATGGGCTGTAGGTGATACCACAGATCATTCTCGGATGCGTTAGCGGAGACTGACGGCTGCGGAGGGCCTGGCACGAGCGACGTAGCAGTGGCGCTGTTGTGCTTGGCAGCCCCCGCCACAGGAGGCGCGAGCGGTTCAATCTTCATGAGCCGATATTTGAGACCACAATACATGCGTGCGCGGGCATGACGCTGGCGTGGTGTTTCTGTGTTTCAGGAAAGACGAGCTATACTCGGGGATCGATGATTAGCAGCGTATTTCAGGACAGTCTCCTGGAAGTGTGGATCCTCCCCCTTGCTGGAAAACTGCCGGACAAACATAGCCGCTGAATCTGTGACGTGTGACGAGATCCGCCCAATCCTTGAAGTGATCCCAGACACAAAACGGACCTGAGCTGGACTGGACTCAGCTGAACTCAGCTGAGACCATGGGCTCAGATTCAACCATTTCAGCCAATCCACGTGCCGTATGACATCTCGCTCACAGTACGTGAAAGTGTGGGGGAGCTGTATTTTCGTTTAATATCAGCCAATCAACGAGCCGTATTTCGCAATTTAGTCCCATTCGATCATGGTCCCGCTCTCAGCTGCGCTTGTTCGACAGACTTCTCGCTTGCCCATCTCCACGTCGTTTTTGCGCCGTGGAGAGATGGAGCTTCTCGGCAGCAGCACCGCAAGGATTCCTACGCTGTACTGTATGAGACGGACAGAGCGCCTGCTGCAACAGCCCCACCCGTCAGCATGTCCGAGCCGCTTCCGCTGCCGTCTCCCCACGCTGTCCACGCGTCTACTGACCCCAGCAATCGTCCCACCGCCAACGCAGCAGAGCTCCAGATTCGTCACGCCATGCTGCCGCGTATCCGTGCGT